>JAUCNQ010115565.1:0-11181 GCA_032352715.1 Bougainvillia muscus
AAACAAGCGACAGGGTATATCCCTCGAGCTTAGTGGGGCTAGCCACGATAAATATGAACCTCAACTCAACTCAACTCTAATAAGCACGGGTCTGGGGTCTAGGGTCTGGAAATTATATGAGTGCAGGGGGGCTTATTAAATTAGAGTAAATACGGTAATCAAGTTTAAAATAAAATATACTTATTTGTATAATTAAGAAAAATATACTTTTCAGAATTTCCTAGTAGTAGTAGTCCACTTGGACTACCCCAACTGAGGGTTTACTATAGTCTGTCCCATAGCCGAATACCGGCCTACTCTGTCTTTAAAAGAATTCTAAATTTGCTCATTTTCCAACAAGAAATCCAAATATTTAGACATGTTGAATAGGTATATTATCGATGATAAGTTATTCAAGTTGTTCAGACTGAAAAATAAATTATAACAAATAATTTTAATTGCCACTCAAACCACTGTTGTATTTGTCAGTAATTTAGGGACCGTCTCAAAAATTTGCTTAAATTCGCTTCACAATTTGCTTCGTTATTTATCAATTTTCATCTCAGATGAAGTGTTGTTGTACATACATTGTATGCACACAATAACACTTCATCTGAGGTGAAAATAAAGTGATCTGTGAAGCGAATTTAAGTGAATTTTTGAGACGAACCCTTAATTATGCAACAAAGACACTTCTCCTGAATGAAAATGATACAAATTTCTATAACATTGTTATTTTCTAACTTTCTCATTCTGATTTTAATCAATATCTTACGAATGCTAATCAAATGATTTGAACTTTGCTTGATTTATTATATAGAACACCAATGTTACCTATGTTGAAAGTGGACCTTGCACAATTATTCTTCAAGAAAATCAAAAAGTGGTTCATGGACCAGCAAAGTTTGTCATCATTCCACCTGGTCATTATGCTATAATAATCAGCCCAGCCAAGTAAGTTGAGCCATTAAGGGGCCGACCTCAAAATTCCTATCGTAATACAAACCATTTTCATCACAGAATACTGTATGCGTTTTTGTGCTTGCAACTAAATATGCACAAAAACGCTCCTTCTATATGAACATGGATACGAGTTTCCATACGGATTTTGTGGACTGTCCTAAGTGGTGATCGAAGTTTAAGCAAAATGAATCATTCTTTTTTCATGATATAATTTCAGCCCAGCAAATTAAGTTTTCATGTGATAAGAAAGAAACATCCTTTACATATCATATTTTTTGTTATAACAATTGTCAGCCCAACGAATTTACCAATATCGTATCAACTGGATGTGTTTTTTTATTTGTAAAGTTTACATACACACACATAAATTTAATTTGGCTTTATGTTTTAATTTATATATGTAATATATGGACTTTGTTTTTATCATGCCACAAAATATATGAGGATTGGTTTGTAGCTGCATCATACTGCAAGCTCACAATGGTATAAACAATATTCCGTTACTTCCAGCTTTTTGACAGAAGGAAAGAACTGCGAAAACTGCTAAGTCAAAGAAGATAACACTACATCCTTAAAACTTTTTTCTCAACAATATTCCTTGGAGATAAAGCTTTAATCAACCCAACTGACCATTTTTTTGTTTCTCTATCCCTCTTTTAGATCAGTATACAAATAAAAAAAAATTTAATTGGTTTTATACCTTTTGATATAAGTGTTGTTGTGGCTGTTATTAAGATTTTGCTATTTTATTTTGCCTTAAAAGATTAATTTTGCCTTAAAAGCCAAATTCTGGGGCTTGAATTTGACCAAAACTTTTATGGGATTGGTGAAAAAGGCTGGATTTCAGTGAGCAAGTTTTGTTACTTATATCCTGTTATTGTGAGTAAAAACAGAAATCGTTAACAATAGAACAATCATTACCCTATTATTACAAAAATTATAGGTAATGAAATTTTGTTTGTTTGTTACTGCACCTATTAAAATTGTACTAACAAAGATCATTAGGTGAAAAAGGTTTGTTACTTGACCTATCGTCTAAACAAGCTGTTATGTAGTTGAGAAACACTGTTCTAGGTTACCAGTTCAACACCATAAACAAGCAGAATTGCAATTTGGGCAAGAAGAAGTCAGGCTTCATCAGGTAATATACAATCTAAATCTGTGAATATTTTGAGAATTTTTTGAGATAAAAATCTCTGATAAGTTTCATGGATTTTCCCGATCATTGAGGGTCTGGGTGATTTACTTTACATTGACTGGTCATATTGTTTAGAATTTAATAGGCTAAGGATCCGTCCACAAAATTCGTTTGGAAATTCTTATGCTTTTTCATACAAAAAGAGGGTTTTTGTCCAGACTTAGTATTCACAAAAACACTTCTCCTGTGATGAAAATGGCTCGTATTACGATATAAATTCCGGTCCCTAAAGACATAACTTGAAGAACGAATGTTCTTAATGCTTTGACACCTGATTGTAACAAAATGGTCACACGCTTTATCAATCCTGAAGCAAAATGCTTGAAGATTGTTAAGGCATGTATGTCCATTTAATTGGACACTAGTGTAGGCATTACAGGGTTAACTGTGAACCAGATTTACCTCAGTAAGCCATTGTTTGTTTTATTGATCCTGGATTTAAACCAGGCCGATGATCATCTAAAGGGAAATATTTTTGTAATAGAGTCCTAAAAGTACCTAGTTTTCTTAAAATAATTACGACTATTTTACAGAAAAGAGGCAATTTTACCATCAAAATTCAACGTGCAGCGTCCGAATGGCAGACACTTAAAGGGCCTGGATTCGTGCCTGGCATTACTAAGGAAAAACGAAATGTTATAAATTTAAACAGTTTAGCAGGAATTTTGAATTAAATACTTTGGATTAGCATCGTAATACTACAAAATTAGTTGAAATTATTGATTTTGTCACTTCCACAAAATTTATATAATTTTTAATATCAATTTCATCCCATAGAAGTCTCTTTTCATCTCATTTCGTAGCATGCACAACAACAGTTCTTCTATGATGAAAATGATGCGATTTGTGATACGATATGATACAAATATGGTTTTTTCCTTACTGTCATTTTAAATGTTTTTTTCAGGAACCATTTCTTTTATACCCTGGAGAAGATTTAGTCGGTTCTGGTTCGAAGTCAGGTAAGTACAATATATACAAGAGTATGTAACTCTTATTATAATTGTATTCTGTGCTGTATTGGGACCGACCACAAAATTCGTATGGAAATTTCAATTTTCTCACAGAAGAAGTGTCTTTGTGCATACTTATTATGCACAAAAACACTTGTTCTGTGATGAAAAAGGTATGATAAGGGATACGAATTTTGTGCACGGTCCCTTACGTCTGTGCATTCGTCCATTATATTTGAGGAAGCGATAATCTAGATTAGGGACTTATCAACTTGAAGCAAAGTTTTAACCACCAGTATACCGGTAGGTTATATTAGCACTCCTGTTTACGTACCTCTTCCCGAGATGAAAATGGTGGACGACCAGATAGACTGATTAATTTACTATAATATAGATTATACCAACGCCATCAAGAAACTTCCTCTTATCCCATCAAACAAGGCAATGAAAGTACAAGCACTGGTAGACTTTGATGACAAAGGTACACAAAGAGTTGCTGGTGATGAATGGCAAATTGAAGGACCACGTACTTATTACCCAAGACCTGAATGTCGTAAAGTTGGCTGGGTTGATCCAATTGTTATAACATATGGAAATGCATTACGATTACGTGCAAAACAAGCTCTCGCAGATAAGAAGGGAAAACCTAGAGTCACAGGTATCATATTAGAAAATAGAGAAACTATTTATTTCGGGTTTACTTCGGACACCCTTGAAAAATTGAATTTTAATATAATAATTTAATTGACCATCCATAAAATTTGTATCACAATTCGTACCATTTACATCACAACAGAGGTGTCTTTGTGCATACTAAGCATGCTCAAATACACTCCTTCTGAATGAAAATTGATACGAAGTTCCATACGAAGTTCCATACGAATTTTGTGGACATCCCCTAAGAAACGTTTTTAATTCATTGGAGGAAAGGCGTTAAAAATAATACTGATTTATTTTACATTTCAGTTCTTACAAGCAATAATAACCAGGGTCTCAGGGTTCGAAAATTAGGAAATTATGAGCAGGCCTGTCGGACCTGCTTTTAATATTTTGACAGGTCCTTCGGTAGTTATTTCTAAGTGAAATTAGAATATAAAAATCATGTGCGTAGTTGCCTTTCTGTAATTTAGTTGATTCAGGAATTTAGTTGATCTCTTTTGCTACAGGCCGAACGGACAGTACTTTAAATTTTAAAGGGATTCCTGCATGAAAACTTAATTTTTGTGAGATGAAAGAACACATAAAAGTAACACTAAAAACATACCTCATGCACTGAATAAGACTGATATAAATACTGATATATTGGCATGTTCTTCTTTAAAAGGTGACAATACAGCTAAAAAATATTCTAGGCCTCACAGAAACACTGCTTCGCTTGCAGCCATTTTGTTGTTTTGATTTTTACTCAGAAGCGAGACTCGCGTCAGGCACCTTGTGCATTCGTGACATAATATGCTATAAGCGATCGCACCAAGTAAGCGAGTATATATAACAAAATATAGGGTTTCGGCTGGTTGAGGAAGGACCGTAGTGCGGAAATCAACCTTGAACAAGTGCCGCTAGGAACGAGGTTTTTGTTCCTACCTTCAGTGTTTGTGCGTCCATTTCCTATGAAAACGCCATTTTGTGCCCCAAAGTAGATATAAATAATTTCACGCAAGTGCTTCTATGTTGCTGTCGGCGCCCCCTTGGCTGTTCGAAAAATCGGGGTTCAACGGTATAATTTTTTAGTTTTGTAGGTAACTTTGGCAAGTGATTTAGCGTTGTATATGATGCCTACACAACGCAACACCGATATGACTCACTCTACTCTGTATAGTTAATTGAATAATGATTCCTTAAAATATACATAAAAGGCTCCACGAGAAAGTGCTAAAATTACATAAACAAACATTTTTCTCAGAAATGCCTGCCATTCGAAATGACAAAGTCAAAAGTCAATTCGAAAGTCAAGTCGGCAGTTGAAGTACGATGGTGAAATAGAAGCTTAGTTGATGAAATCATAAGAAGGATACAGGTAAAATACTCTTTGGTACAGTATTCCACCCATTGCCCACGGCAACTCACTAGAGTTTATGACATATTACGTCACAACTCATTTGAAATCGGGAGGAATCTGGGCGCTAGCTTTCTGAATCTTGAGCAAAATCCGAACTCGGGAAATGGCTCATGCAAAAAACTTATACAAAATGTTATATTACAGTCGACCAAAGCAAAACCAGTTGATTTTATTTGTTAGGTAATGATTTATTTTATTGGTTGTCTGGCCGAGCGGACTAAAGTGTCGAAATCCAATGACATTCTTTGTGGGTTCAATCCCCACTACTGCCTGTAGCTCAAATTGGAGCTTTAAAAAGAACCAGGACCCGAAACAGGACTCACATTGATAACAGTGTTTTAACATTGAAGTGGCTATCCTGTATAAACAATCATAAATAATAATAATACTTTTTTAACAAGACTGACTAAAATTAAGACTGGCATCATACCGTAGGATATTTTTTAACCCTGGGTCTTATCTAGAATAGGGGGGGAGCAATTGAGTTGAAGCACAATTTTGAACTTTGCCACAATAAGCTAAGTCTATTTTACATATTCTGGTCAACTTTCAGTCAAAAGTTACAGTTCACTTATCAGAAGCACCTAACAAATTTCTCTTATTTCCCCCTGAAAATACTGATATATATTGGGAAGCTTGTATTTTATAAGGTACTCATCATTTTGGGATGAAACTTTGTACAATGGTTAATTGTTATAAGAAATCTACGTAATTTATCAAAAAAAACTGAAAATATTCAATTTATTCTCCAGAATCTGAGTGGATTCTGACTGCTAAAAATCCAATATGGCGGCATTTTATTTGCCCAAAATGCATTTGGGCTTTTGTTAGGGCCATTTTCAATATTTCCACATCATTTATTTGATATAACTGTTGAAAACAACGCTTCAACTAATGTAGATCTGGTGTGTTAATTTTACAACATTAGAACCGATAGATGACGTTATCAGCCTAATAATGACGTCATGCCAAATTTTACCACTACAATACATATGTGTTGGGTAACATTAGTGAAAAGTTTCATAAGTTTAACATTTATGGTTTAAGATATTCATATTATAACGATTTTCTGTTTTCTTGTTGTTTAGGTGAGGAATGGTTGGAAAGAAAATTAGGTTCATATTTGCCTGGTGTTCATGAAGTTGTTATTAAACTTGAATCAGGCTATACACTAACTCTCAGTGATGCATTACATATGAAGGCTGAGTTCAATCTTGTTGATGGTTTGGAGAGAAAAAGGTCTGTTTTTTGTTTTTTTGTCTTTTGGTACTGTTGTACTACAAAATTCGTATCACGAATAATACCATTTTCATCACAGAAGAAGCGTCTTTGTACATACTTAGTATGCACAAAGACACTTCTTCTGTGATAAAAATGGTATTATTATTATAATTTTGTATATATATATCTTTCAGTATGAAAATTAATACAAATTTTGTACGAATATGAATTTTAGATCTGGAAATCGTAATGAATCAAAATTTCTGATTTCCTAGGCCTATATAATATAAATGTTGCTAGTAGGAATTTAAAAAATACTGTATAATATGATACCCTATTGTACTACACAGCTTCAAAAATATTTTTTGTGTCTATTGTTTAGGTTAGCAGGTGAAGAATGGCTTGTGACATCGGATGATGCACCAATGTATATCCCTGAAGTTGGAGAGGTAAAAACTATATACTTGAGTCTCTACTGCTATACACGTTTATATTCTTTAGGGTTAGGGACTGTCCTCAAAGTCACAAACTAATAAGCATGCACAAAGACACTCCTTCTGTATGAAAATTGATTCGAATTTCCATATGAAAATTCCATACGAATTTTGTGGATGTTCCCATAAGCTTTGTCTCAAACATTCGCTTTAATTTGTCTCACAAATCGTTTTATTTTCATCTCAGATGAAGTGTCATTGTGCGTATAAAGTATGCAATTGTGCATATAAAGTATGCAGAAAGATTCATCTTCTGAATCTAAATAAATAACAACAAAGTTAATTTATAAAGCAAAAATTATGAGATGGTTCCTTAGGCTTCATCTCAGAAGTTCATTTCATAAATTCGTTATGCACAAAAACACTCTTTCTGCGATGAAAATGGCCCGTATAACGATACGAATTTTGTAAACGGTCCCTAACAAATTCTTATTCTCATCCATTAACTCACTTAATTATTTCACCTTCTTTTTTTCTCCTTTTTATTCTTCATTTCTTGTTTGTGTTTATTTGGACTACAGATTTGCTTAGGGTTCGTCTCAAAAATTCGCTTAAATTCGCTTCATTTTCACCTTAAATGAAGTGTTTTTGTGCATACAAAGTATGCACAATAACACTTCATTTGAGATGAAAATTAATAGGATTAAAGCGAATTGTGAAGCGAATTTAAGCGAATTTTTGAGACCCTTAATCTAGTATTAAATCTGACCTTATCCTTAGTTAAAGTCAGATTTAATTCTGGATTAAGATAATCAGATCTTAATCTGCATTCGAACAACTGGATCCTGGGTGTTTGTTTGGTCCTTTGAATTTTCTTATCTGTTTAGACTGTTGTGTTACAAATTTCCCGCACTGTGTTACAACGACAACAATTTGCTTTTGTGATTAATCCAGTGGATAAAGATGGAAAGCAACAGCTGGGCAAAAAGGAATTGCGAAAGGGAGAAACCTCTTTCTTTTTAAAGCCAGGTGAAATTTTCATACATGCAGTAAACGTATTGAAATCGTATTTTGTTCATGATGAATTTACGAAGTTTAAAAATATTTTTACCTTTCGCTTTTATTTCAAATTTCTTATCAGAATTCGTTCCATTTTAGGAAAAGGAGCTTTGTACATGTTACGTATAATATCTATTTTTCAACCGTTGAAAAATAGATATTTATATTGCCCTGTTCTAAACATTGAGCACTCTTTAAATTGATAGACACAATTTTATAATTGTACTATTAACAATTTAAAAATTAACTTTTCACTATCTTTCTTGTTATTGAACTAATATGGTTGATAATTCTGACTATTGAGACTACGTTGACACTAATTCGGTTTCCAGTCATTATGGGGTAATTTACAGACCAGAAATGCTAATTTACAGACCAGATATTTGATTTTACAGACCAGATTTATTGAGGAGTAAAATGTGCAAAATTGCACTATTTAGAGATGTATAGAGACACATATTACTATTCAGAGACATAAAGAGACCTATTTACACATAAACACACACAAAAACATTCAATTATATATGTATTGCAACCGAAAATATCCCAAATTCATCCAAAAACTTCGGGTAAATTTGCTCTCATATTTGATCAATAAACAAATTCTCCTAACATTACTAATATTTTTAAAATTACCATATTTGGGCATATTATTGCCTAAAGATATGGATTATTCATAGAAATTTCAAAAAAACTTTAGCTATACCATCAATATTTGATCTATAAATAGATACATAATTATCAATTTTTGAGTCAACGTGACTAAATGATGACGTCATAACAAGAAATAATGACGTTATCATGACGTCATAAACATCAATATTTATTGCATAGAGGTCAATCATCATCTGTACCAAATTTGGGTCCATAAGAATAGTTCTAAAGATATACAGAATAATCTAACCGTGAGCCAAATTGACCCCCCCCCCATCCAAACAAAGGCCAAAAAAGCCCTGGTCTAATAGGGTTAAGTATATAATATATATACAGGCACTAATCCAGCCCTTTTAATTATTATTATTTATTTATTTATTTGTCGAATATTTACAACAGGATAAATACTTCAAAAATACAAAATTTCTGTTGTCAACGTATGTCCTAAGCATTTGTCAATCCGAATCTGCCCCTTGAATTATGATTCTTTTATGTAAATTTGACCTAAGAATTCCTAGTTCTCAAAATTTTACTTCATTACCATCAGTTTTCACTCAGAAGAAATGTCTTTGTGTATATTTTGTATGCATATTGACACTTCATCTGAGATGAAAATGAAACGACTTGCGATACGAACTTAAGTGAAATTTTGAGGCAAGGCCTTACTACTTACTTTCTATTTTAGGAGAGGAGTTAGAAGGAGGTATTCAAAATGCTTATCTCTTACAAGATGATGAAGCTCTTATTCTTGCTGCTGTTGATGAATTCACAGATACAACTGGTAAAGGTATGATTAAGTAATCCTTCTCCCCTGTAAAGGACGATCAACAAAATTTCGTTTGGAAATTCGTATCAATTCTGGATATACTTCTTCTGTGGTGAAAATGGTACGATTTTCGACATGAATGTTGTGGACTGTCTCTAACTCCTAAAAAGTTGCATGCTGTTTATATATACTTAAAGATAACTAGGGGACCATCCTCGAAAGTCGTGTGTAAACCTATGTTATAGTTGATGTAATTTGAACGGTCCCTTTTAATAACAACAGATTAGACTTATGTGTTCAATTATTGTATGTTATTTGCTGTATATACTGAAGAGCTTCTAATAACCGCCCACTCTAATAAGCACCTCTCTAATAAGCGTTCCCCTCAAAATTGAAAAGTTTAATAAGCTACCACAATGCTTATTTGAAGCTTTACCGTAACCACCCACCTACAACTTGTATAAAGCATAGGGAAATATTTTTCACATTTTTTTTGCATTTTAATACTCCTCTCTGAAGTTACCCGTTAAATAATGACAAAGAAATTGCACCTTTTATGTAAAATAGTCTTAAAAATAGCTATTTTTCAAAGAAAAATGGTTACTTGTAGGACTATTTTTACATAAAAAATTTCCCTTATTCAACTAATCAAATGCTTCCCTCCTCTTCAAGAATAAACCCGCGTTAATGGTTAACCTTTTTTTATTATACAGAACCAATACGGCGATCGCCTGGTGATGTTTGGATGATTAGAGGTCCTCAAGTCTATATACCACCAGTTGAAGTAAACGTCAAGAGAAAACGGTATGGCATACTTACTAATAAACCGTCCACTAATGGTATAAGATACTTAGGGACCGTCCAACAAAAGTCGTTTGGAAATTCTTATTAAGTTTCATACAGAAGGAGTGTCTTTGTGGCATACTTTGTATTTTTGTGATAAAAAGGGTGCAATTTGCGATACAAATTTTGTAGACAGTCCTTAACTCCTGAAAGCTGAATCAAGTCTTTTCAAAAACTGTTCCTTGAAACGATTAATAATACTTGCGCAATTTCTTTCATTTAGGGACATTTACAAAGATTTTTATGTGAATTCGTATCAATTTTCATTACCAATACATACTATAAGGCACTGTCTCAAAAATTCGCTTAAATTCGCTTAACAATTCGCTTCATTCCTAATAATTTTCACCTCAGATGAAGTGTTATTCTAACAATAACACTTCATCTAAGGTGAAAATGAAGCGAATTGTGAAGCGAATTGTGAAGCGAATTTAAGCGAAGTTAAGCGAATTTTTGAGACAGTCCCTAATGCATGAAGTCACTTCTACAATTTTTTATGTTTATTTTTTAATGATATTATTCTATTCTATAGTACTCCCATTGCTCTTGGTAAAAATGAAGGGATGTATGTACAAAATCAAAAGACTGGAAAAGTAAGTTTATGTTGAACTAAAAGATATTATCTACAGACTTAGAGACTGTCCACAAAATTCGTATCGTAATACGAACTATTTTCATCACTGGAGAAGTGTTTTTGTGCATACTTAGTATGTATGTATGAAAGTTGATACGAATTTCCCTACGAATTTTTGGGACGGTCCCTTAATGATAACATCCCTCACATTAAAGAGTGTATTTTTTGCATAATTGCTGGGAAAAGAACAGGAACATGTACTAATTTATCAAAGTGAATTAGAGCAGTAGTGACCCAGTAGTTGGTGTTTTAATTACCATCGAGAGAGATTCAATTCCTGTCTTCAACAGAATGAATTCTCTTAATTTAATACTTATCTAAGGACACGCTTACATGGAAAGTCGTTGCGGGCGAAATGAACTGTCATGGCTTCTGTGATTGGTTAAATTTTTCCGAGGGAAAAATTTAACCAATCACA
>JAUCNQ010115576.1:0-19339 GCA_032352715.1 Bougainvillia muscus
AAAAGTTATGCCGGGGGGGGGCGGAATCCGCCCCCCCCCCCTAGGGATGAGGAGCCCTAAAAAGCCCAAGGCTAATAGGGTTAAGGTGGATTTCCATTTACAAAATTTGCTTCGCGTAGCGTATAATTCTCTGTTGAACGCATGCGCAGATTAATTTTCATAGCAGAAAATTAATCTGCGCATGCGTTCAAGGGAGAATTATACGCTAGGCGAAGCAATTTTCTAAAAGGGGAACGGAGTGGAAGCTAACAACTTAAGCTTAATATGACCATTTTGTTGTTCTGTATAAGACCATTTTGTTGTTCTGTTCTGTTGTTGTGTATATAGCACATCTGCATAAGTTAAACTTTCTAAATATTTATAAATAACCCAAAATTAGCAGTCTTTTCAAGTCACATGACTTAACGCGTTACGTCACTGGTGCGGGAAGTACCACACTTCTGTGAAAGACAGTATCTTCAGCGAGAATATTTGTTGAAACTAACATAGCAACTCTGTTGAAGAATTGTACCATCTTCATAATATTAGGTGCTAGTATAAACTAAAATACTGTCTAGTATAAATACTAGTATAGTAGTATAAATACTAGTATAATAAATACTAGTATAAACTAAAATACTGTCTACCACGATTGTGGTAACTATGTATCGCACAAGATATTCCGCATCAGTGACGTCACTAATCTTAGATTTTTGAAAACTTTAAATCCTTATAACTTCTTGTAAACTGGACGAAACTGGCTAAAGTTTTGGGAAACATCCTTTCTTTATACTATAAATCGAATAATATGAAAAAATTAGGTGGTCCTTTTCCCCTCCATTCCCCTTTAAGTGGAAATCCACCTTTAGGCTGTGATAGTAGAAGGGATAGAAATTTATGTCGTGATGACGTCAATAAGTAGATAACGTCATTAAGACGAAATTTACGCCATTGTGATGCAGTTGAGATGCAATTGAGAACGAATTTTAGCGTTGGCTCGCGTGAGACTTAGATACTTGGTTACACAACGGAGCACAACGGGTGATACCCACGTACCGTTGTTTGGAAAAGCGATATATGCGCAGATGTTTTCGCTTAAATCGAAAAAGGTTATTTTGTGGTAAAGTGATGATTTGAACAAATTTTCATGTACTCACTTTACCAGAAAATAACCTCTATAACGCCAGCTTGACGTCATAATGACGTCATATAACGCAATTCCTAAAAAAGGTGCGTGGGTATCACTCATTTTACTCTGTTATGTAACCAAGGTCTCATGCGAGGCGACGGTAAAATTCGTTCTCAATTGCATGAATGACGTAAATGACGACATTGCGACGTTATTTACTTATTGACATCATTCTCTACCACTTCAACAATTACAAGGCTAAGATTTTCTCTCCACGTCATATCTATTTGAACCAAGTTTCATTCTTTTACTAAGCCACAGCAGTAGAAAGGAGACTCAAACTCAATAATTTTTAATTGCTTTTGTATGATAATTGGTCTCTAAAGACCATCGTCATACAAAGAGCTATTAAGAATACAAACGTTTAGTTCCTTATCGCGTTTCTCTGACTAAGGCTGGATCCGCTGCTGGTATGTACGACTATTTTTCGAAGCCTTGAGATAAAGGGTTAATTAAGAAAAAGAAATAGTTCATTTAAGTATGATGTAGCTGTGCAACTATTGTTATAATAGGACTCTAGAGGCGGACTCAGAACATGCTTTCACCTAGTCGCAGCAATAGAATGGAGATTGAAAGCATGCTCAAACTCACTAATTTTTAATTGCTTTTGTATGATAATGGATCTTTAAAGACCAATTATCATACAAAAGCTATTAAGAATTAAAATGTTTAGTTCTTCATCGTGCTGTTCTGACTAGGGCTGGAATGAAATTCCGGACAAAGACCATCGCCATGCATAAAGTAAGTAAAAATTAAATACTGTTTGACTCATATCTATTGCGTGACTGTTGCTTATTCTGATCTGGCTTTCATATTTTTGAACATAAAAAGGTTTTTTGCCGTTGAATTGTAATCCAGCATCCATCCCAGACTTGGAATTGGAGGCCATGAGGAAGAGTTGGATCGGTACAACATGGAAATAGGGTTTTACAGATTTAAGTTATATACGATTTATTGACATTTAAAGAAAATCAGTTACTGCTAACAAATAATCATTAAAAAAGAGCTTCGAAGATGGTTCCTGGTTTATCAAATCTCTCATACAAAGAAAGACTGGTACTGTTAAAACTCCCAACGCTACAGTATCGACGCTACCAAGGAGACATGATAGAGATGTATAAACTTTCACACAGTTACTACGAAGAAGGGATTACACAAAACCTTATAACCTTCGGCGTAGAGGATTGCAAGTATAATTTGAGGAGACATCAATACTGTGTATATGCAAAGAAGCGTACAATAAAGAAGTAAGAAGGTCAACTTTCAAGTGTAGAACTACAGACCAGTGGAATTATTTGCCACAAAAGTTGTAAACGCACCAATTTTGAATACGTTCAAGAACAGGCTGGATAGTTTGTGGAAAGATATTATGTTTGATTAGGACATTGATCTCATACACTGACGTCGTCCCGACAAACGAGTTATGGAACGATTAACACCGAAGAATGATAAAAAGAAATGTTGACGACTGAACCTGGAATAATAGGCCTGTTCAGGCCTCCTCCCAGAATGTATGTTATATTATTATATTATATTATTACGATAGAATGTACCTGCAGTATAAAAAGTCAGGAAAACAATTATATTTTGAGGTTATCTTTATTCTGCTTTAGTCCATATTATGACTCAATACCGGCAGTGTTAAAGTTCCGGATACTCTTTTATTTTCATTATCATAAATTAAATCTCATGCAAAGTATTTATAAATACTGTAACATAAAAATATTTTTAATCAGTTTGCAGCATTGCACAGTTGTGCGAAGTTTAAAGCAAAGATGATGTTTGTCAAAATTATTTTACTTTTGTTGCTTTTATGTGTTAATTCAGGTAGGAGGTTGATTTTATAAAGAAATCAATACAACGACTGTCAGGGACCGTCCTTAAATTTCGTATCGTAATACGAACCATTTTCATTACAGAATGAGTGTTTTTGTGCATACTAGTCTTGGTGCCCACTAGGCGCTAACAGCGCGATAAGAATATATCAATACAAAATAATTAGTGAGAACACCAAAAAAACTATTTCATAATATTCGGGTCTGCAATATACCTCTGCGACCAAAACCACATCAGGTATTATGGAATCGCCAAAATATGTTATCCTGCTCTTATGACAATTAAATAGTCAAAATTAGAGCTACTAAATAGCTATATTGTTGATGATAAACGCCCGGTCTGTGAAATTGCAACTCTTGTCAGCAAAGTGTCAAACTTGGCCAAATTATGTGGTTAACAGGTACAATGACCAGTTCTTACAATCTTAACTTCATAATTACTAGATATTACAAGTTTAATTATCATAATACAGTCTCGACACATTTCGTTTAGAAAAAATACACCCCAAATTTGGTGCCATAAAACAAAGACCCAAAGCCACCTTTTGTTGGCAAATTTATCCAAAAACAATTTAAAAAACTGGAATTAGAATAAAAGTTAGGAAAAGTCACTAAATTTCAGAGGATATTGCCAACCCTATCAGAAGTTATGGAAGTTTGGAAACGGCGCGCGGCCACAAAAGCCCCCCCCCCCCCCAAAAAAAAATCTTAATATGGTTAACGCTCAATTGATGGGGTAAGCGTTAAATAGAAATCGAAACATTCTGATTTCTAATTAAGAGTTAACGCATATTTTTTCCCTTAACGCATATAATTATCGCGCTGTCAGCGCCTTGTGAGAATCGATCTTATGTATGCACAAAAACACCCTTTTTGTTTGAAAATTTATACGAATTTTGTGGATGAAGGCTGTTAGTAACCTAACAGTAACACATGATTTAGGAATCGTTTGAGAATTCACTTAAGAAATTCGCTTTATATTAGCATCGATCGCTCTTTAGTTGAGGAGATGATGGATCCAGCCATAGTCAGAGCAACACAATGATGAACTGAAAGATTTAATTCTTAATAGTTTTTTGTATGATGATGGATCTTTAGATACCCATCATCATACGAAAGCAATTAAAAAATAATGAGTTTGATTCTCCATTCTACTGCTATTCATAAGTAAAAGCATGTTCTGAGTCCACCTCTGAAGTCAGATCCAGGTAAATAACGTTATAACCTACGCGAGCGAACATGGGCATTAATAGGGTTAAAAGCAATCAGAAGAGGCGAGCTCACTTAATCATTTTTCACTATTCCGAGCTTTACCGTTGATTAGAACATCGTAATACGCAGAATGAAAATCTTTAACATTGTTAAAAGTACCCTATATTATGTAGGATATAACAAGAAGCTTCCACATTTTATTAACTGATACTTCGGAGTCACTTTCCAAAGACCATTTTCAAAGTTTCAAACAGTTTGCCCGAACTAATATATTTATTACATTATCGGACAAAGTTTGGCCCAAAAGTTTCGTTCGACAAAATTTTCGTCACCTTGCCAAAATTTCGTCACTTTTGTCCGACGAATAATTTAGTCCATTTTTTGAATTTTCATTTAGTCAAAAAATAACTTAAAATCGTTATTATGGATATTAAGAGCCGCTCAGAGCATGATATTTTGTCTTCCTTGTTTGTATTTATTCTTCCATCAGAAGATCACACACAAATAAATGCACTCTTAACTTCATAGTAATTAAGGGAATTTTTAAAATTCCGATATCATTGTAAGTTAGAACTAAAATGCCCTGTGTTTCTAGTGAAAACAAAGAATCCGGCCTATTTTGAAAATTTAGATTTGGACTAAATTGTTCGTCGGACATAATTTTTCATCGGACAAACTTTCGTCGGACATAATTTTCGTCACCTTGTGAAAAATTCGTCACTTTTGTCCGCCAACGTTTTGTCCGACAAGGTACCCTATATCTTCAGTGGCGGATCCAGCCCTAGTCAGAACGACACGAGGAAGAGCTAAACGTTTTAATTCTTAATAACTTTCTGTATGGTGATGGTTCTAAGAGACCCATCTTCATACAGAAAGCTATTAGAATTATTCACTTTGAGCATGCTTTAAATCTCCATTTCAGTATTGTGACTACGTAAAAGCATGCTCTGTGTACGCTTCTGTAGAGAACTAGAGAATTTCTAAATGTCGAATATTTGTAAATAATCCAAATACGGTTATCGCGATGTTCACGCGGTGAACCCACTTGTGAGTGCTTTATTTATACTCGGATTTTAATCTTAGCTTGTAGCTAATTCAGTCCGAGTTTGTATGAATGATACTATCCGTTCGACTGCATTATCCGGCCCCACGCCTCTTTAGTTCCATTTAAGTCAAGCTTCGTAAGCTCAAGGATTACAGATGCGCCTCTACGCGTTTAACCACTTATAGACTAACGGTTCCCGAGACTGGATACGAGCTCACACCGTTCGAATAATTTACCTCTGAGTAACCAGATTACAGGTGCACGCCGCTACACCCGGTAACACCTGTTATTTTAGTTTCTAAAAATTTAATTTCTAATTACAAGTACATGCAGACGTAACTCCATCATCAGTAAGCGTTGCATCTGCATGGTACACATGTGTGTGAAAGGGAATAGGATGAACTAGAGGTTCTAATTCGTAACAGCTTCATTATAGGAGATAGATAGAATCAGGAACCTGAAGAAGAGCCAGATTGATAACAGCGTTTCAACACTGTAGTGCCCATTCTGTAAAAGTATTGGGAACAAATACATTATTAAGGTAGAACTTAAAACTTTGTAAGTCAATTTGATGATGGTACAGTGGCGGATCCAGCCCTAGTCAGAGCATTACTATAGAGCACAACTATGTTTAATTCTTAACAGCTTTAAGTATGACAATGGGTCTTTAGAGACCTATTGTCATACATAAGGTAATTAAAATTAATGACTATGTGTATCCCTCTTACTGCTGTTACTAAGTAAAAGTATGTTCTGAGTTCGCCTCTGTGGTATTAGGTGTTCTCAATCCATCAATGTCATCTACTTTTGTCAGGAAAAATATAATCGTAGCTGTAACCTTCATAACACGTTATTCCCCTCGGTCTGCATAAGCAGAGAGGTTTGAAATAGACGACAGATGGATGTATGTATTGATAAAGCAACGGGTAATGTGGTTTATATTTGCAAAAGATTCTACGCCAGTGTCCTTGTAAACGAACTAGGTTTGACAAAGAGAGCAGGTAATGACACTTATAAAAAGTGTTATAGTAGTTTAGATACAATTCTTAAAAATAAGGTCAAGTTCGAACCTTCAGCTGAAAACCTTTGTCTTCCCCATATTTACTGGCTGTCTAAGATGCATAAAAACCCTATTAAGTTCCGGTTCATCATTGCATCTCCGAAGTGTGCTATCAAACCTCTTTCTAAGGCAGTAGCATCTATTTTCAAATTATTTTTCAAGCAAATTGAGGATTACAACAAAAATGCATTTCTCTATAGTGGAGTGAAAACATTTTGGGTTATTCAGAACAATGAATCAGTTATTAATAGCATTCATAGAATTAACAATAAACGCAGAGCCTAAACAACCTAACTAAAACTCCTCACGATAAATATATTACAGTTTTGAATGAGCTCATTGAATTTTGTAAATACCTATCAGTAACTAAATCAGGTGCTAGGTGGACCAGTACTCCAACTAAGCTGGGTACTATATTTGAGATTTCTGTCAAAGATGCCTTAAATTTTCTTATGGACAATTGCTATTTCACATGTGGTGAAATCATTTTTAGAGAGGTTATAGGTATTCCAAGGGGTTCAGATCCTGCCCCATTCTTTGCAAACCCATTCATGTACTACTATGAAAGTAAGTTGTTAAAAAACTTAAAAAGGACTGATATGATTAAAGCTAGAAAGTGTTCTAACACCTTCAGATTTATTGACGACCTTGATGCAATGAATGATGGAGGAGATTTGAAAAGCATTTTTTGGAATTGAATTTACCCACCAGAGTTTGAACTCAAGAAAGAGCATGGTAACACCAGTGCTTCTTTTCTTGACCTTGATATTTCTCTTAATAATAGGGTCTTTAATTTTAAGCTGTTTGATAAGAGAGATGATTTTCCTTTTGACATCGTGAGAATGCCTCACAAAAGTAGCAATATGCCCTCTAAAAAATTTTATGGGACAATTAGTGCAGAAGTCCTATGTATAGCGCGTACATCTTCAGATATGTTGAGCTTTCGTCAATCGGTGTCATCTTTTTTAAAACGAATATTTAAGCAAGGTGCATATAAGAATAGAGTGATTGCATCGTTAAGGAAGACATATGGTGGAAATGAAATTCTTGGTCATTGCGGATCCACCTCCAAGGATTTCATTAGTTTACGGTTGGATTGAAATATTTGTGAACAAGTGAGTGTAGAGAGAAGTCTGAAGAATGAGCGAGTATGAGAGAGAAGTGAATGAGTGAGTGATTGAGTGTGTGTATTTTGTTGTCACATTTTTTATTAAGATCTGGGAGACTGGGTTGCTACTAATGACCAATTATTTGGGCCTTCTATGTAGGTGATTCCGCTCAGTCTCTGATATATAATGGCTTATGTCTAGCAATAGGAATCGAAACTGAATTGCTTATGTATCACTGAAATGTTGACAGTACTTTTTTCTCTTTTTCTTTTTCTTTTTCAATTTTTATTGATTGTCGTAACTTGTAAGTTTCATGTAAAATGTTTTTTGAGAGTAGTAGTTGGTAGCTCTCCACTGGTTTGTATGAAGTGTGCTGGTGGCGCCTCACACAAGTGCTTGATAAGTGGCATGTCTCAGGTAATGTTTTGTTTTTTACATGAGAAGATTATTTCCCAATGGATTTGTCGTTAACTATAAGAATTGTTTAATATTATGAATTTTTTCCACTTGACAGTTTTATGTGCTGGTACTGTGGTTTCCTAGCATGGATTTAGTAAAACTAGAATACAAGTTTTTATTAGTAGATCTGCATGACTTATCCAAGATGTATGTATGTGGACAAATTTAATACAACCATCTAGTCTACGCATCTCGGAGTCATTAAAGCGTGGGCTATTTATAGAAATACAACTTCCAATTGGAGTTGGGACTTGAAACTTGGCACACATATTATGCCTGGTCAGAGTGTTCCACTGCGCATGTCCACGTGCCACGGTGATGACGTCATCATGACTTCGAGTTGGAGCGAGTTCGAGTTGGAGCGAGTTCGAGTAGGAGTTCGAGTCGGAGTGAGTTCGAGTCGGAGTGCGACTGGGAATGAGTTCGAGCCCGAGTGAGTTCGAGTTGGAGTTCGAATCAAAGTTCGAGTCGGAATGAGTTCGAGTCGGAGTTCGAGTCATAGTGGGTTCGAGTCGGAGTTCGAGTTGGAGTGAGTGCGAGTCGGATTTCGAGTCTGAGTTTGAGTCTGAGTTCTAGTCCGAGTGCGTTCGAGTTCGAGTTCGAGTCGGAGTGAGTTCTAGTCAAAGTTCGAGTCAGTATGAGTTCTAGTCAAAGTTCGTGTCAGTATGAGTTCGAGTCATAGTGGGTTCGAGTCGGAGTTAGAGTTAGAGTGAGTTCGAATTGGAGTAAGTTGGAGTCGGATTTCGAGTCTGAGTTCGAGTCTCAGTTCGATTCCGAGTGAGTTCGAGTTGGAGTTCAAGCCAGAGTTCGCGCCAGAGTTCGAGCCAGAGTTCGAGCCAGAGTTCGAGTTGAGTTCACGTTGGAGTGAGATCGAGTCTGAGGTCGAGTCGGAATGAGTTCGAGTTGAAGTGAGTTCGAGTCGGAGTTCGAGATGTAGTGAGTTCGAGTCAGAGTGAGTTCGAGTCAGAGTGAGTTCGAGTTGGAGTTCGAATTGAAATGAGTTAGAGTTCGAGTCAGAGTGGGTTCGAGTCGGAGTTCGACTGAGAATGAGTACTACTCCGAGTGAGTTCCAGTCAAAGTTCGAGTCGGAATGATATCGAGTCAGAGTTCGAGTCATAGTGTGAGTCATCGAATCGGTGTGAGTTCAAGTTGGAATGAGCTCGAGTTGGATTTCGAGGCTAAGTTCGAGTCTGAGTTCGAGTCCAAGTGAGTTCGAGTAGGAGTTTGAGTCGGAGTGAGTTCAAGTCAAAGTTCGAGTCAGTATGAGTTTGAATCGTAGTGGGTTCGAGTCGGAGTTCGAGTTGGAGTAAGTTCGAGTCGGAAATCGAGTCGGAGTTCGAGTTGTAGTGACTTCAAGTCGGAATAAGTTCGAGTCGGAGTGAGTTCGAGTGAGTTACAAGGACGGTATCAATCAAGTAGTTTAGGTTTAACTAACTCAGTGCCGAAGATGCCAGTGATTAATAATCATTGTTCGATTTCTGCTATAGTAGCAGTTTCGCATCTAGAAACTTGTAAATGGTAGGCAAGTGCCTGCGAAGAAGTGTAACCATTAAAATGTAAATAAATTCTAATACTTTTACACTTTTTCGCAGGTATTTGCCTACTCCTGTATCCGGCCCTGAGAAGTAGCAGAAATCAAACAATGATTGGTTATCACAGCGGTTTGCACAATAACGATATCAATCAAATGGTATCCTCACATTGCCAAAACCAATATTTACCAATGTAGAACTCATTGGAGCTCCTTATTTCGAAAAAAATGTACAAGCAATAGTTATAATACGATATTATTTTGTACAATAGCGGTATCAATCCATTGGTGGGCTTTTAAACATTTCATGAAAATCAATATTTGACAATAAATCAAAGTGAAGATTTCATCTGAACTTAATTTTCGACAGAAATGTACGAGTTTGCTGAATATAAATACGTCATTATTGAGCAAAAACTATGAAGAAGTATATTGAGAATTATTTCTTTAATTGGTAACGAAAATTGATGATGTCATTAACCTGTACGTCGGAATAACAATGGTGTGGAACATATCCTAGCATTATTAAGCATATCCTATTCAAGTATCCTAAGTTTTACAACAAAAATTCATATACAGTCTACTCTTACTACCTGGAACAAAATTCTCCCTCCCTTCAGTATTGACGCCTTAAAAAAAGCTCTTCGCTATCTCGAGATATTTTCCCGGTCCCTTGTAAGTTCGAGATACCGAGACTTTACTGTAAATAAAAAAGACCCAGATCTACAAATACATATCTAAGAAAGCAAAGATAAGGTCATTATTTTAATCTTCCGTTCTTTTCGAGCTAACAAAGCCCGTGCCGATAAGCGTTGATGCATAAATTATAATTCTTTCTTGTCAAAATCTTAGATTTGTTCTTTTATACTTTAGACAAGTATTATGTACTTTTGACGGTACTAGGAGAATTGTCCCCCGATAGATTGCCTTCCGGAGAATTGCCCCCAAACAAATTGCCCCCCCGGTGAATTGCCCCCGGTATAATTGCGCCCCGGAAGATTCCTCCCCCCAGTGAATTGCCCCCCCCCGGTAAATTGCCCCCTGGTGAATTGCGCCCCAGGAAAATTGCCCCCCGGAAGATTTCCCCCAATATATTTTAACTTAGTTTTTTTTATTTCCGAAAATTTAAAGCTTGCTTGTTTCTACATGAAGGAAAACTCAGAGCTTTAGCTTGAAGCTGTAAGAATGTATGACCTTCATTTTTCAAGAGACAGTATACTGACGGGTATCAATTAATATATCTTACAGTACAAAAGTTACAATATCTTTTAACATTAAAGAACACAAAAGAAATTTGAATTCAGACAAACTATTGGTTGGTTTCAGAGTCGAATTCAGAGCATGTTTTTACCTATAGTCACGGCAGAGTCGAATTCAGAGCATGTTTTTACCTATAGTCACGGCAATAAAAAAGAAACTCAAAGTGATTAATTTGAATTACTTTATGTATGGTGATGGTTTCCAAAGACCTGTCACTATACATAAAGTAATTAGGATTCATCACCTCCTGTTCTCCATCGTAATGCTCTGAATAGCATTGGATCCGCCACTGAGTTTCTACATGTTTCGAAGATTAAGTGGTTGTTTTGTCAGTCCACTGCGTAGTAAATGTAAATCGTAGACGTTGTGTAGGCCTATACTAAAGATGAAAGCAGATCCGGAAATTTCCAAAGCACCTAAGATGAAGAAACAAAATTTTGAATCTACGTATACGTTGTTGTTGTTTATAAGAAACTCTATTCGCTTGAGCTCAGAAACCTAAGAAACTCATCTGGCCGGTCCAACCTAGTCTAAGCAGTATTAGAAGTGGAAAATATTGAAGGAATGGGTAGTGGTTCAAATTCCTGTGAAAATACACGCACACTGCACTATATGTATGTGACAAGTACCAAAACCCAACTCCAACGGGAAGAGCTGTCTTTCTGAAAATAGCACATTTTGTCATATTAGCCTGCGCTTTAATGACTCCAAGAAACGTAGCCTAGATAGTTGTACTTTTTTGTTAACACACATACATCCCCACATACATCCTCCGCCTAAGCCAAACCTCTATGTTCTTACGGACCGAGAGGAATTTAGAATTTTTTATAGTCAATCAGTGTAGTAACATATAGGAAAAGTAGTAAAGTAAAGTGTCAAATTATCTAACGCCCTGAGTGATTCCTACGAAAATAGTTTCTTTATTTAGAATCAAACATGCTTTAAATTTTCGGAAATAAAAAAAATTCGAAGTTAGAGTTGCCGAAAAAATTGTAAAAAAACTAAAAAAATATGTTGGGGGACAAATTTCCTGGGGGCAATTCACCAGGGGGCAATTTACCGGATGGCAATTTACCGGGGGCAATTCACTGGGGAAAATCTTCCGGGGGTAATTATACATTGGGCAATTCACCGGGGGGTATTCTTCCTGGGGACAATTTGGCACAAACAGCCTTTTCTGTAATCTCCTTCTCTCTCTTCAAGCACTGATATTTCCTTAAGTGGCTCCTTTTGCCACGGATTACGCTAATATCAATGCTTTATTTAAAATTGCTTGAAGCAGATTTAGAAAAAGTCTTTACTCAGTCACAGCAGTATAAAAGAGATTCAAAGTCATTAATTTTTAATTGTTTTTCGTATGATGATGCGGAAGCAGCCAGCTGTACGTGTTCTTCAAATTATGTATTCTGTAAATATTTGAATAATTCCTACAGAAGTGTCCTTGGTAGAGTTCATTTTTAGCCTTGTTGCAGGCATAAAGCCTGCAACTATGCTAAAAATGCACTCCACCATGCTCGATTTTTTAGAGATTTGCTGCATATTTACAGAACAGATATTTTGAAGAACACCTCTGGAGGGATGCTTCGATGATGGATCTCTCAAGACACATCATCATGATATAAACTATTAAGAATTGAAATTTCTAAAGCTTCCAGAGGCGGATTTAGAACATGCTTTTACTCAGTCATAGCAGTAAGTGGAGTACTCAAAGTCATTAATTTTAATTATATTATGTATTTCGCTGGGTCTCTAAAGACCTAGCGTCATACATAATACAATTAAGATTTAACAGTATTTATAAACCATCGCAATGCTCTGACTAGGGCTAGATCCACCACTGGCTTCACAGCTCTTCATACGGTCGGATCCACCACTGGTATCGATGGGTGTTTTGAAACCCATCATGGTACATAAAGCTATTAAAAATTACAATGTTTCTTTCACAGTGTGCCAGTGCCGGATCCAGCCCTAGTCAGAGCATTACGCTGCAGAACTAAACGTTTCTTAATAGCTTTTTGTATGACGATTGGTCTTTAGAGACTCTACATCATACAGAACCACTTAAACAGTAATGAGTATAGGTCTCAATTCAACTGCTGTGACTAAGAACTAGCATGTTCTGAGTCGGCCTCTGAATGCTATGACTTGACTTGGGCTAGATCTACCATTGGTCATCCTAGCATTTGTCAAGCAAAATAATAACTAACCAACTGCATATTTTTGCACCGCCCATTCTCTCTGATTGATGACCGAAGATTTCGTGACCCGTAGAACATAGTAGAGTGGAGCTAAATTGCTTCCAAACTCTAACATGTAAAATGAAAACTTAAACCAAAATTAGTTAACTGTTCTTTCATTTTATTTCTCTTTAGTTGTTCTACAACAAGGCTGCAATTCAAGTCCGTGTCATATAGATGCAATATGCGCAAATGGTATAAATTTTACAGATTATATATGTACTTGTCAGCCTGGCTTTGAAGGTGATGGAGTAGCATCGCTGACTGGTTGCAACCGTGAGTAATGGCAAGATGAAAAGGCTTACTTGTCAGTATAAAAAATGATGTTACAGATTTTAGCAGGTTGTATGATAAACATACGTCCTTGGATAGCTCTTTAACCCTATTCGTAGTAGGGGGGATTTAATCCAGTTGTTTTGCCATAACTTTCGAACCGGTGTCACAGGAAATTAGGACTCCGGGAATGAAGACTCTGGAGTCTTAATTCCCTAGGAAATTAGGACCTCTAAATCTTATTTTCCTAGTGTATCAGAACCCTGTCTAGTCTTATTTTCCTATAGGAATTTAAGAGCGTTCCAGTGAATTAGGACTACACGCTTTTTTTTATAAGCACCAGAGAATTTCTGCTGAGGCTGGCTGGTGCTTATTTTTATTCTTATTCTAAGACTAACATCGTGCTTAGATGGTGCCTATAATGGGTATAATAGCGTCTATAGAAAACTCATTAATAAAGGTTCAAGATTCTACCAAAATAGCGGATACTAAGCCCTTAGCCTCGCTTCCCTTTTACCTTCGTAATCAAGAAGAAAATGCTAGTCTTCTTGTGGAAAGAAAAGTTATCTTTTAAATCTCCTCGGGAGAAGCGTTTTTACCAAGTACTTGTGTCAAAACAGCACTTCTTCCGTCATACAGTTATGTGAATTGCACAACAGCTGTCACTAAAATTTCTGTTTCTTGTACTTATTCTACAATTGTTGCTACTAGGTTATTTAATTATTAATAAATACTCTCCATCTTTGTGTTCCATGACTAAGATCTAAGGGTTGTCTGGTACTTTCTTAATTGACATGTGCAAATGTTATGGAAAGTAGATTGCAGCTTATTTTGTTTTACATGTTAACCCTACTAGCCCTGAGCCCTGGGCTTTTTAGGGCTCCTCATCCCTGGAGGGGGGGAGGGGGCGGATTCCGCCCCCTGCATAAGTTTTGAACAACAAACGGTATGATGATGAAACTTTGCACAATTAGTATCTACCCCATTCTGAACAAAATGACATCATTATTTTTCTGATGACGTCATTACGTTTTTGATGACATCAGCATAAATTATTTCCGCAGTTAATTTTCGCGAAAATAAAATTTCCTTTTAACAGGTGGCAATATCCCAATTATTTTAAAAGTCATTATTATTTTCGTTATCAGCTTAAAATTTGTGAAAAAATTATATATAACAATACATATTTAAAGATAAATAATATTTTTTTTCTTCTACAACCTGTTGACAATTAAGTCACTTCTTCCGTTCCGCAAAAAATTATCAATTGTTTTTTTTACCATGTTGATTCATGTAAAATCTGGGGAAAAGTCACAAAATTTGAGGCAAAAATACCGAACGGTATAGTCCTAATTCCCGGACTTCCTAATTCACGGTTACACCGGTTATATATATAACTTGAAATTTTGTGACTTTTCCTAAATTTTATTTAGGAAAACATAAGAAATTTCTTTTTTGAAAAATATCAGCTCATTTTTGGCATTGAGCACTTTCTCAGAAGGTGGTCTCCATTTAAAAAAAAAAAAATACTCAAAACAATAGAATTATGAGTCATTTACACGTTTTTTTTATAAGCAACCAAATTCCTAAGAGTGGAGGCTGAGAATTGGGCCAAAATTTAAGCAACTCTTTAGCAACCAGTCAGGTTGAAATTAACAAAAATGTAAGCAACCAAGGTTGAATCCTGAATAACAAGACAAGATACTCGTATACGTTTGTATAAATATTAAAGATGACAGGTTTTAGCTATCTTGAAATGGTATATTCAACTTCTTTATTCTTTAAACACATGTTACAAAACAAAAATCGCCTAAATGCCTTAGCGACTCCTGAGCAACTTTGAAGCTGAAATTGCAATTTTGCCTTAGCAACTCCAGGCTGAGATCCAAAATTCAGGTCCTTATAAAAAAACCAACGTGTAACTAATATAGGGTGTTGAAAGCAAAAAAAATATGAAGTGAAGGTAGAATTCATGACGTCATCAAAAAGAAAACCAATCAAAAATGATTTTCTAGTCATGGATCATATGTCTGCCAAGTTTCAGTGCCATACCATAATTGGTTCGAAAGTTAAGTATGGGGGATGATTTCATCCCCCCAGACAGAAAGGTTAGAATTGCGAGTGGTTTATGCTGAATTATATAAATAAAAGAAATAACAGAGAGAGAAATTATCTACGTACAGTGATACATATTCTGAGCTAAAAAATAAAATGATCAGTACAACGAATGTAAGCAAAAGGTTTTTCTGTATTATTCTTTGTCGTTAACCTTGTGAAAAGGGAGGTTGTACACATTGTCCAATCTTTAGGGGAGTAAAACCCTTAGCTTAATTTATTGATCTATTACGTCAAGTACTGCATTGCCTCTGTTGCTGTGTTAACCATTAATATATATAGCAAAACATGTTAACAATAAATAAGGTTTACTCTTTACATACTGCTTGTCATAAACATTTCGATAATCATTGTCTTTTTGCCACTTTTATCTGGTTAACTTTTCATTCGGCAACATTTATTTACGTAGTTGTACCCGCTAAATCCTCCTGACTAATGTGATAATTTAAAATAGCGGATATGTTTGCTCAATTACTGCACGTTAAACACACCAAAACCGATTATGTTATACTAAGCAAACTGGTGTGTTTCTGTCAAAAAATAAGCAAATGCGTCACTTTACATAATTGCTAAATATTGTTTTTTTATGAGAAAATAGGGAGCTTAAGCACAGTCTAATCTACGACGACAACGTAGAATTAGCCTTTTTGCATATAGGCTACTTGCATTCACTCCTGCAGGATGGAATGCAAGTAGCCTATATACACAAAGGTAAATATCACGTTGCTGTCGCAGATTAGACTGTGCTTAAGCTCCCTAATATTTAAAAGTACACAACTTGATTAATACCAGAGTCGGACTCAGAGCATGCTTTTACTTAGTCACGCAGCAATAGCATGGAGACTCAAAATAATTAATTTTTAATTGCTTTTGTATGATGATGAGTCTCTAAAGACTCGTCCTCATACAAAAAACTATTAAGAATGAAAACATCCAGTTATTCATCGCGTTGCTCTGTCTAGGGCTGGATCTGCCACTAAATATCACCAAAGAATCGTACAACTTTTCTGGGAAGCAATGTTGAATCATGTGACAACGTGTTGTCAAAAACATATCAACATCTTTACGTTTTCTCAAAGAAGCCAAATAAAATCGACTGGTTGGCAGTTAATATCTGAGTTGTTAAAAATTCTATTTTACTCCAAGGATATATGACTAGAATTGCTCAGTGGTAAAAGGGTTATGTTCCACTTTAATAATTCATGGTAATTGGGTTTCTAAGCCGTTCTTTAAGTTCACCATGTTCCTACTCGAATGTGACGTACACTTTTTTCACCAATTCATTTTAGTAATAAAAGAAGCCTATAAAATATCCAATTAGGCACGCATGTAACATAATATTAACTTATTCAGTGTAGCAAGCCCCCGTGATAACGAATCTTAGCTTTGATCTTCGGTATCGAAGGATGTGTTAATAAAACGTTTAGAAAATAAAATACGAAAAAGGTTTTCCTTTCAAAAACCTTTGTTCGAAGTAAAAGAAAGCAAGGTGATCAAAAGTTTCGACAAATGCAAATTATATGTTAAGCATTAATCCTACAAAGACTGGGCATTTTTGCTCTGTTAAAGAATGGGCGGGTGTGGCTTTTTCGGACCCCTCTTGAGATATTCAAAACTACTACGTGAAGTGTCTGAAATGTCAAATTTTCACGATTGTAGAACACACTTATATTTACATACAGGTACTAAATTGTATTCTCAAAACATACGACCACGCCTATAATGGCATCATAACACCTAAAAAGGTGTTGGATTCAGATGGATTTTTCTAGGAACCATGATTTGCAAATTGGTCAACTTTATTCTGAATAAAACCATTGTAACACACATTAACAAAAGAGATGTTAAAATTTTACCATATTTGGAAGTATTTTCATCAGTTAGTTAGGAGAATTTATGAGTTGATTAGAAGCTAAAAAGGCTCTTTTAAAATATTTCGGTCTGCAAAATGCGACTCCGACCAAAACTAAATCAGATCTGATGGAATAGCCAAAATATGTTGTCCTCCTGTTATTATAACCAAATAGTCAATATTAGAGCTACCAGATAGCCATTATTGATGAATAAACACCTGATCTGTAAAATTGTAATTATGGTCTACAAAGTGTCAATCTTGGCCAAATTACCAGGTTAACAGGTGCAATGACTAATTTTTTACAATTTTGACTGATTATTACTACATATTACAATTGTAATTATCATAATACAGTCACACCAAAATTCGTTTAGAAATAAAAAAAATAAAAATTTGGTGCCTTAAAACAAAGACGCAGTGCAATGGCGGATCTAGCCCTAGTCAGAGCATCA
Organism: Bougainvillia muscus; assembly: GCA_032352715.1. Lineage (NCBI taxonomy): Eukaryota > Metazoa > Cnidaria > Hydrozoa > Anthoathecata > Bougainvilliidae > Bougainvillia > Bougainvillia muscus. The sequence goes on from JAUCNQ010115576.1 coordinate 17,612, forward strand.
CGATGGAGTATAATTAATTTTAATTCTTAGTTACATTATGTATGACGCTGGGTCTTAGAGACCCAGCGTCACACATAAAGTAATTAAAATTAATGACTTTGAGTCATTAGATGGCTGTGGCTAGATAAAAGCATATTCTGAGTCCGCCTATGCAGTGTCACCTGTCGTCGGCAAATTTTCAAAATAAAATTAAGAACCTACTAATATAAGAATAAAAGTTTGAAAAAGTCACACAATTCCAAATATTTGGCAAATATTAATATAAGTTATGGGAGTTTGAACACAGCGCAGGCACACAAAACCTCCCAGTATTTATAGGGTTAAAGACTTTTAATATAGTGATATATTACAAATGAAACTTAGTGAAATTGTTGATTTAATTAGATATATCTAAAAATGTCTTGCTGTTGGGGGATGTCCATGATTACCTGTTTCCGGTAAAAAAAAGTCCGAAATGTTTTACTGAATGGATCTGATCGCTAAAACTCCACCGTCGCAACGTCGTAAGGACCTCGTTAGGACATTATTTTTGAATTTGTGTTGGCTGGGCAGAGTGTCGGCAAATTTAATCACCCAAATTGCATTTTGGCATCCTTTCAATGTTAGAACGCTTAATGGACACAAAGTGATTGTTATTACCATTGTTCAGAGAAATATGTGAATATGTTTAAAATTGTAAAATCTACCATTTCTGTTATCCATATAATGTTGAAATATGCGTAAGACATAGATTGATAAGTATGCTCTCACCTAATACCATAATAGTTATTAAGTTTCAATTAAATAATATATGGCGATAGGCTCCAGTGGCGGATCTAGCCCTAGTCAGAGCATTACGATGGTGTATAATTACTTTTAATTCTTAAGTACATTATGTATGATGCTGGGTCTTTAGTGACCCAGCGACATACATAAGGTAATTAAAATTAATGACCTTGAGTACTCCACTTACTGCTGTGACTAGGTAAAAGCATGTTCTAAATCCGCCTCTAGGCTCCTAAACTTATCAACATAATCATATATGATTTTTTATACTCACATGATGCATTAAAAAAATTTGCTTGCGTGTACACACGAGTGGTTTGTCTTATGATTTTTTTGGCACATTCGAGAAAAATCAAGACGAGCGTTCTAACATCAAAACCTTATGATTATCTAAAATTCAAACACGATTCTCACATGTGATCAAAATTTATTCTACGATACCAGGGCTATTTTCTTATCGACTATCCAAATAAAGTACAAAAAGCGCTGGGATCGAGGTTGATTGAAAACCATAATTTAAGTTCTTAACAGCAACCTACGGTAATACGTCTTTTAGAGATCCATCACCAATCACTAAGCAATTAAAAATTAACAAATTTGAGTCTCCATCTTATTACTTTGACCATATCAGCAGTATATAACAGCACTACATCTTAAATTAGTAATGTAGATATACTTATGACGACTTATACTAAGTTTTACTCAATTAACACTACGAAATAACAGTACCAGCATATCAAACCATCAAGTGGATAAAATCCAGAAACCAGCGAATTCTAGAATAAGTCTTTCCATGTTAGAAAAAGAAAACACTACCTGAGACATGCCACTTATCAGGCACTTATGTGAGGCGCCACCAACACACTTCGTACAAACCAGTGGAGCGCCACCAACCACTACTTTCAATAGTCGTTCTTACATAAACCAATAAATAACAAATACGACAATCCATAAAAAATAAAA
>JAUCNQ010115577.1:0-11180 GCA_032352715.1 Bougainvillia muscus
TGATGTCGGAGAGATGGCATTTCCACATCCATTTTAATTTGTATATATCGACGTTAAATAAATTGAAATAAATAAATGAATAAATGGAGAAGTTCCCTATTTTCATGCAAAAAGAGAAAGAAGAACAACTCTCATGTCTTCTTTTCGCACGTAGGAACATTGAAATGCGCTGAGGACGATCTTGAGATCGGGTTCACCCGATTTTCTTCTCGAAAAATCTGGAGTATCGAGGCAAAACAACAACAGAGTCCATGCGAAGATATCCACTTCTGGGGCTACATCACGTCTCTGGGTTCTACTTCTCGACATTATCAAACAAGTGCGAAACATTGGTTCTTTCTCTGATAAAGAAGAAGATCATGTTACTAAAAAGAAGGACAACTATATTTAATAATTCTGTAAATGAAAAAAACATACAGGAAAGTTACTGTAACTTTACGGGGGCAATCAGAGGTTTTCATAAGAATCCCTGTGCAGCCCAGCATATATACGGTAACATACGGTGACTCGGGACCCTTGTGAATGATTATCTTTCAGAAAAATTGTATAAAACTTATTCTAAAAAAGTACCGTACCATTTTCTGTACATTTTAATGGTTCTACTTAGTGCTGCAGGCCTCCTCTATGCTTTGTGATGTCACAAAATTTATACTTTTAAAATTTATATCTTGAGAACGAGACCAGATTTTTCAAATATTTCAAAAGATTCTTTCATCATTCATTTAGATGCTTAAAATGAGTGAAAATATGTGTTTTTTAAATTGTATAAATGAATCTTATAAAATATTTTAGGTACAACTTGAAAATGGTTTTTACGAAATGCATCGTACATAAATAATAATTTTTAACTTTTAATTCTTGTCTGTTTTACCTTCCTCCTGTTTTTGCGCATTTTTTATATTTTTATTATGAACGGCCAAGTTGAACCCAACCAGAGAAGAAAGCTGCCATCAAAGACGGCGAATCAGGAACATGGTTGAACAATGAACCATGTTTTTTTGTCAATATTTAAAAAAAAATCCTTCCAAATAGTAGGAGCTTTATTGATGGATAAATTCCAAAATATTATGTTTGCAGGAAGAAAAAAGATTTTGCAGAAGAAATTTTTGCGAATGCCAAGTATTCAATTTATTCATTTATTTTCTCAAAAAAGGCCTAAAATTCGTGAAAATTTCTTCTCGCAAAAATTTATAATATATTTTTTTAAATAATTTTGACTAAGTTAAGGCTGGTGCATACTTTTGTTCTGTTTCTGTGCAAGAAAATCATAAATAGCAGTAAGGGAAACTATGTATGTTCAACATATTATACCCTATTTTTCAGTATTTAACGTTTTTTCATGCTTTTGGAATGTATTAATAGTAAAACAACAAGGATCGATCTTTGTTTTAAAAGAAAAGAAAAAAGTTCCAAACAATATTCTAGGAAGAAGATTAAGAAACAAACGTGAAAATACCCCGCTTATGTTTGAAGCAGATCGGCGCCACCAATTATAGTGCAGTCTGATTAATTTTTGAAAGCTTATTGAAACGTCATTTAACACCACTGGCGTGTTGTCGTTTTAATAGAAGTTTAAAAATGAAAATATGCGAGAGATAAAAGATAATTATTAACTTCAATGACCTATTTAAATAAACGGTGACACACAGATTGAATCTCTGGTGCGCCCGTCAAAGTTATTTCCATGACAAAAGCTTGATTACCTGTGGCGTCGATCCGTTTTTCCGTGTGGAATTTATACTAAAATAGTAAGCGAGAAATCTCCAGTTAAAGATTTCTTTTATCTTCCGAATACTGTTGTTTCCAATTTCAATGTAATAAAATTATAATAGGTAAGTATTAAAGAGTTTTTATGTTGTATGTTCTTTTATAGATTGTTGTTCGTTTTTAATCGAAAGCCTGTTCAAAGTCAAGGATTTTTAAGTTTTTTAGCAGCAATGATAAATGGCACAGAATAACCAATGATTAGGAACATTTTGTTAGATAAAAAATAGAAATAGAAATAAACAGATAATAGAAATTTATCTGAGAGGTGGTTACTTTTTACAGAATATGGATATATAACATTTGGAATTCAGAAAGTTGGTGTTCCTAATTTGTCAATATGGAGCTTATGTGGAGCAAACATAGAATACGCAACGGGTGCGTTTTTCAACGTAATAAACGCAATTTTCTGCTGAATTTAGTTGGGACTGAGATTAAGCTGCGAAATGGAGTCAAAAAAATTCGAAATTAAAGGAATAAAAATAAATGAAAAATCTTTGTGTAAAATAAAATTTGAATAAAAAGAAGACACTAAAACTTGAATCTTTCTTCGTTTTCTCTTTTAAGAGTAGATTACCAATAACCATGTCTTCACATTGTTCTGATTTCTTTTGGTAATTTTGGTAATTTTAACATTGTCCCACCGACTCTTTCCACTTTATGCATGAATAAATTTTGAGGTGGTCTGGTGGTCTGAATTTAAAGTTCAAAATTTACAAATAAAAAAATTTGGTAAAATATGGCTAAATTAATGAGTTTGTTCTCCTTCTTATTGGTTTGACTAGGTTCTCCTTCGTAGGTTAACCCTCTAACTCCTAGTGTCCAATTAAATGGACATACATGCTTTAACAATCCTGAAGCATTTTGCTTCAGGATTGTTAAGCGTGTGTGACCATTTTGTGACAATCAAGCGTTTAAGGGTTAAAGTTTATGGTGCAAAAACTTTTATAGACATACAATAGATGAAAATGGCGAGCGGATATATCTCCTTTGAAGCTATGTATGATTATACCCCGCAAGGTGATGGTGAAATTGAATTAAAAACTGGTGATCAGTGTTTAGTAACTAAACCACTACCACAAACTGGAGAACATGGATGGTTGGATGGAGTGAATTTAAGAACACGCTGTTCCGGACAATTTCCCGGAACGTATTGTAAAGTATTAAGCTATGATGCTATGCCACCTGTTCCTAACAAACCAAAGCCAAAACCAAGTAAGATGGAACATTCACAAATTTCCTATCACAAATCGTACCATTGTCGCTCAGAAGAAGCGTTTTTGTACAACTACAAGTACAAATACAATTCTTCTGGACGAAAATGCGTAAGGTAATTTGCGTCAATTTTCTCTTGTGCATACCTATATATATAATTTTACTATCTCCTATTACTAGGTGAGATTGGACATAGAGTTCATCTCTTCCAGCCTCTCAACACCAGTCAAGTATTCACCTAATATTCACAAATACATGTTCTGTGATGAAAATAGTACGATTTGTGATACAAATTTTTGTGGGTGATCCATTTTATATATATACCTATGTAAGGGTTCGTCTCAAAAATTCTCTTAAATTCGCTTCGTAATTTGCTTCATTTTCATCTTAGATGAAGTGTTTTTGTAACACTTATGTGTTACAATAACACTTCATCTAAGATGAAAATGAAGCGAATTATGAAGCGAATTGCTAAGCGAATTTAAGCGAATTTTTGAGACGGTCCCTAAGGAATCGTCCACAAAATGTGTATTGCAAATTCTTCAGAAGCCACATTTTTGTACATACTAAGTATTGATTTGTTAGTAGGGCGCAACAAATCCTGTACGTCACGTACGTACCTACGGCTGAAAGAGAACTAGACACTCTAACAAACTAGCCCAATTTTTCTTGATTGGTACTGTCATATGTCGTACGTCATTGTAGAGATATCCTTGTTATATTCTTGTTAATCCTCAACGTACTCTTGAGAAAGACACAAGTTACTGTCAAAGCTGTCAAATTTTGCTGCTTTTCATTAAAGATATCGATCTTCAAGCCATTTAAATAAAACAGTATGGAATATATTACCCCCTGAAGCAGATATTATGCCGTTGCTAAGGAAAATGGCCATGGTTGCTATGGGAATTTTTTAATTTCCTTTTGTATTTAAATTCAGTTTTCAAAGAAATAATCTGATACCAGAATTGATTTGTCTTTTATTAATCAAACGAAATAAACAAACCCAGTTTGTTTTAGTATTCATAGGTTAGATTATAAAAACTTTAAAAACGAAGTAAGGTACATAAAACCATTGGCTGTGCTATACATACAGGAGAGCTGTTTTTGAAGTACGTCCAACGTACAAAATCAAGTACGTCTACGTACAAAATCAAGTACGTCTACGTACAGACCTTAAAGTATATTTGTTGCGCCCTGGTTAGTATTTATTAATTAAATCTATATTTAATGCACCTTTCAACAACTGGAACCGGATCAATAAGTCCAAAGCAAAACACGTCATGTCACATTTTCAAACAGAATTCAAATGTTTTTGTTCAGTACATCTTATGAATTCTTAAATTCAATCAGCTTGACACAATGTAATTTTTTACAAAATGGCGAAATATTGCCATCTTCAGACATGATTTTCTCAACCAAATCTTTTACCCATAGAGAACCTATTATCTTCTCTACATAAACTTGTCTTTTTGTTTTAGGTATAAAGCCAAAGAAAGTGGTTTTTAATGATCATCACTTGGATCCAATTCGAATTGTAAAACCTGTTTGGTGCTCTTTGTGTAAGATATTTAGTTAGGAGCCGTCCACAAACTTCGTATGAGAATTCGTATCAATTTTCATACAGAAGGAGTGTCTTTGTGCATACTCAGTATCATCCCATAAAAATTTGATTTGCAAATCACTTCTGTACTTGCTCATAAACAAATATGGTAGCAGGAGAAGTGTAGAATGCGATGTGACAACACTAAAACTTCTACTAAATGAATATGGATATTGGCTCCTCCTTGTGTATCAATTTAAATCATGTTTGTCTGATAAAATTACTGCCCCATGTACGAGTTCAATTACAGACTCTTCTCGTGGATGAGGAAATTGATACAAACTCTGTACGAGTTTACGACCCCTTTAATATCCAAGATACATAAGTAAGTTATTATGCTTCAACTTACTGTTTAGAAAGTTTGTTGTCTATTTTGTAACAAAACAGGACCTAATATCAAGGAGAATTCCTAATCAGGACCAAGAGGAAGTATTTTGGGAAGCTAAACAATATCTTTTCACTCTGTAAATGCTTTTTTCCGACAATCTAGAAGCATGCAATGACAAAATATTCCCTAAAGGTCTACAATAGGGCCTGTATAGCTAAATTTTATTATGATTTTTATCTTTTTTTATAGGTCTTGATTACATTTGGGGTGGAGATAGGGTTTCTATTGTCTGTTCAGGTGAGTGTCAGCCATTAGCAGCCATTTTAATCCATTACGAATAGGTAATTCCGTACTAACTTTGAGCAAGTATAACTCAAGTTACGAAAGATGTAGACAATGAAACTTTTCATATCAACTACCTGTCCCAGGTATATTGCTGATATGAGCAAAAACTTGTGACGTCGGCAGAAAAGCTATTGGTGTTTTAGAAAGTAGATGGTAAATCTTTGAATTGACGTTATTTTGATTCTTCTTTTGTTTGCCTTCTTTTTTCATCCCATAAAGTTCTATGTTTCATCTTAAGTGTGTGCGATATTGAAGACTAGGGTAAGAAAAATACCATAAGAAATCAATCAAAATCTATTTTTTCCCAGGATTGACAAAATCATTGCTAAAACTAAGATCGCTTGTGTTAATAAATATCTAACAATAAATCGCAACAGAGTGAAATATACTTTTTTAATTTATCTGCCCAAACTGTATCATCTGGAGAAGTGTCTTTGTGCACACGTTGCATGCATAAAGGCACTTCATCATATGGTATGAATAGTAAAGATAACACTGCATAAATAGTAAGATTGTAAAACGATTACTAAAATTCTAGTATGAACACGTGCTCCACTTACTCTTCAATATTTTAAACAAACAAATTTAAAATAACCTTTTTTAAAAAATCACATAATCACAAAGGAAGTTTGTCATGTCTTATATCAATCATTTAAAATGTAATATTGCATGTTTTGTTCATGAAGAAGAGACTTCTAGCGCTTCTAATCTTATCTACTTTCTTTCTGTGAAACAGTCACCGAAATCTATCAAATTTTCATAATGCTACGGTATAGATATAATGAAATCAGAAAATGGCTACATTTTCAATTTTATCTTTGCAAAAGTGTTTTTATATTTAGTAACTGATACTTTTTTGTTTAGTTTGTTTACTGTGTGCTCACTCGGGATGTCATCAAGTTTATCTACAAAAATGTGGTGATGAGAAAACCATCGGAATAAAACCAAGAGAAGAAATACTCAAAGTAAGTTAAGGGACCGTCCACAAAATTTCATCATAGAAGGAGTGCCTTTCTGCATACTTTGTATGAAAAGTGATACAAATTCCCATACAAATTTCCTTAGGGACCGTCTCATTTTTACCTTAGATGAAGTGTTATTGTAACACGTAAGTGTTACAATAACACTTCATCTGAGGTGAAAATTATTATCACCATCACTTAAATTGTTTATTTAGATTTGGTCGTAAGAAAGCTGTTACAGGTTCGATGTTTATAACAGCTTTTAGTTTGATAATTGTTGCAGCCATTCCAGGAAGGACTGATAATCCAGGTAAACTTTTAAGATCTTATTTTGATCACTTTCTTGAAATTGTATCTCAAAAGAAGGTTCTTTGTGCATACTTAATACGCATATTGACATTTCTTATAAGATGAAGATGATATGAAAATTTACCTGTTACCCAACAATTTTGTTTTGGTAAAAAATAGAGAAGAAACGCCTTATACCGTGTTGGTTGTTAGTTTTGTAAGGTTTCCTCCTTTAAAAAAGAAGATTGTTTTGAATGTTTTAACCTGCGAATAAAAAGCTCCATATGCAGTTACAGAGAAGCTTCCTCGGGAATGAAAAGTGAAAGGATCCGTGCTAATAGAAATTTGACTAAAATGGAATGGAATGAAAATATATTTTTAAGTTACCAATGCATGAACATCGGATTAGTCCGTTTCGGATTACATGTGACTGTTTGAAATTTAGAGAAAATCTGTTTCAGATTTTCTCTAAATGTTAAATAATCACCGATAATCCGAAACGGATTATCCCGATTTTCACGCATTGAACAATTCTATTTAGCGAACAATTGGTCACGTGTTGCATTTGGGATGATTGGTAAAATGTTTATAACAACAGCCTTTGATGCTCTTTACGTTCTTTCTGCTGAATTTTATCCAACAGTTATCAGGTAACCAACCACCGCACTGTAAATGAAAAATAATGATGTTTCCGTTAATTATTTTACCATACGACCGAAAGAACAAATCCGTATTTTTTCTAGCTGTTAAAATCATTAAGTGTGAATCGACTTTTATTATGTCCGCCAACTCAACAACGTTCAACAACCCTACACGCTCACTTTTAAAGGGCTTATATATATTTTGCCTGACAAATGCAGGGTTCCTATAGGTCAGTGAAAACCTGGAAAAGTGATCATTTTTTCTTACAGTCAGGGAAAAGTCAGGGAAATATTCCCCCCACATTTGCACCACAGCTTTTTGTTGCGAAAAAAGTGTGTGGTCTAAATTTTTCTCAACACTATTTAGATGTTCGTGTCAACTTTTACTCGGGTAAAATCAGGGGAAAATGATGAAAAAGTCAGGGAAAAGTCAGGGAATTTAGTTTGGGAAATATTGTAGGAACCATGAAATGACTTATCATCAAACTGTAGTCAGATTCAGCCTGTACGCGTAGGATTGGTGTCATTTTTTGATACGATCGTACGATCGGGACGCTCATCTGGACCAGGGGTTTTAATTTTCAGTGATATATTTTCAATCAATGTTTTTCCGTAATTGTATGGATTGGAGAACTAGGCGTTCTGGTGGGATAGAACAAAAAGTGTAGTGGCGTCAAAAAACTTCAAAACAGATTTTAATAATATCTAATCTCTTATCGAGAAAGACACTGTTTAAAACAAAAACCCAAGTTGGGTTTGGCATTACACTATGGAGCTTCCAATACTAACTGTAACTCTTTAATGCCTAGTGTAAACAAACGCTTCCGAAATGTTCAGGTATGTGTGATAGATATAGAGTGAGATTTAAGCTAAAAATGCAGACTAAACTGTAACCAAAAGGCTTTAAAGCCTTGTTGTTGCTTACACTGCAGTGCTGCATAAAACTCAATCTTTTACAAACAGAAAATACGTGCTTTCCCTTTGGAAAGTATCAGAAAACCTGTAGTCCAACTATAGCCCAACTGGCACACAACGTTAAAACAACGTTGTAGCAACGTTAAAACGTTGTAATAACGTTGCTACAACGTTGTTTTAGCGTTGTGTGCCAGCTGGGTAGAGATATGTGTGAATGCAGATCTCCAGTACCTTTTGTCTTTCTTTGACTTGTTCCTCTCGCGGTAAAGATAATATATGTTGTAGTTAAATTTGTATTGCAATATAAAATGCTAAGGGTCCCCGTGAAAAAGCACGCGTTTGCTGATTGGAAACATTGCATGAAAATCGGGATAATCCGTTTCAGATTACACAGAGGCGGACTCAGAACATGCTTTAACCTAGTCAAAGCAATAGAATGGAGATTAAAAGCATGCCTAAACTCATTAATTTTTAATTGCTTTTGTATGATAATGGGTCTTTAAAGACCCATTATCATACAAAAACTATTAGGAATTAAAATGTTAAGTTCTTCATCGTGCTGTTCTGACTAGGGCTGGAACCGCCACTACATGGGATTATTTGACATTTAGAGAAAATCTGTTCCAGATTGTCTCTAGATGTCAAATAATAACATCATCTGAATGAGATTATCCCGATTTTCATTCAATGAAAAGACCAGTGGGATATTACTTATTACTACCTTTTATTTCTTCTTTCAGATCACAAGCAATGGCGTTATTATCTGTTGTCAGTCGTATAGGTGCAGCTACAGCGCCATGGGTGGCACAAGGTTTACGTGTATTACATTATACTGTACCATTCTATTTTATGGGCGGTTTATCTTTAATAGTTGCTTTCTTATGTTTGACATTGACTGAAACAAAAGGAAAACCAACTGCAGAGACTTTTGAAATGGGAGAAGAATTAGTACCAGGTATACCTAGGAATTCTACGGACCACCGTACCCTTTTACAACAGAAGAAGTGTCTTTGTACATACCTTGAGTGCACAATTTCACTTCTTCTGTGTGAAAATCTATACGAATTTTGATACGATTTATGTGGACGGTCCCTTGTTGTATAGAAAATGACATTTTCTTGACGCTTTAAATATAACCATTACTGCATAAAAAATGATATTTTACTTTAAAGATTCTATGATGCAGGTTATAAGATAAATCGTCATGGGATAACAAAACTTTTAATGCCGTGATAGTCATTCTTATTTGAATCAGTGGTATGATCCTACGCCTCTAAGGGTTCGTCTCCAAAATTCGCTTAAATTCGCTTCACAATTCGCTTTACTCCTATTAATTTTCATCTTAGATGAAGTGTTATTGTGCATACTTTGTATGCACAATAACACTTCATCTAAGATGAAAATGAAGCGATGTATACTTAATAATCTATATTAGAGATAAAATTTTATGGAAATTCGTATCAATTTTCATCCAGTATTAAGGTTTCGTCTCAAAAAATTCGCTTTAATCCGCTTCACGAATCGCTTCATTTTCACCTCAGATGAAGTGTTATTGTACATACCAAGTATGCACAATAACACTTCATCTATGATAAAAATTGACAGGAATGAAGCGAATTTATAAAGCGAATTTTTGAGACGGTACCTAAGTGTCTTTGTGTTATACTTCAGTAAGATCAAAGTAACACAATTCTTTGGGATGAAATTGAGACGACTTTCTATCTGAATTTTCGGGAGAGTCTTTAAGAATACTTAACGAAATAACAATTCTAAACCTTTTCAGTTAAGTTATCTCAAACTGAAGAGAAAATATTCAGGGTTGCAAGAGCTAAATACAGGCTTGTTTCAGTTTTTCAATCTAAAAATATCTGGTAACTCATTCAGTACAGCAAGCCGCTGTGATAGAGAATCATTGTTTGATTTCTGCTACTTCCGCGGCTGAATGAGTTAAAATATCATTATTATGCCATTTGTTCAGTTGTTTCGAGTTTGTTGCCCGGTATTTTGAGCCGATATAGAGTAAATTAGTGAATAATATAGAGAGCATTTTTGCTCTTATTTTGCTGGTCAACATGAAGTGATTTTTACGAATCATATAAGTTCAGGGGTCCAGGGGTGAAGCCCCTGGAAGCCTTTGCTAGTTTGGCTATTTTTAAGCTTAAGACCGCTTAACCCTAATCGGTAGGGCTTTTACTCGAAGAGAACGGTGGGGCGGGGGGTTAGCCCCCACCCCTGAAGATCTCGTGACCTATTAACGTTAGAACCTTAAAAATTAGCATGTGGTTAGACTAGCCTTAGATGAACATTTTGAAAAATAAATGACGTCACTGTTTGCTGTCATAAGCATGTTTTAGCATTGGTGGATCAGCAAAAAATCGAAATTTTTTCAATATTTGCCGATTTTCATTTATATGAATTATTGTTTAAACTTTTTGTTAAAACTTAGAATCCTTGAATAGATTCTACTAAATAATGTTTGGCTTTGCCACATTCCTCTGTTATTACGTCATAGAGTTCGATGACGTCATCAATTTTCATGGTAAATTAAAAAATATTTTTCTCAATTTTTTTTTTAATTTTTTTTTCAAAAGTGGACCCATTATCTCAGATATTTTACTCAAGTCACTTGTTACATGTTCCTAAGGGTGAAATTCATGCTCCTGTTTACTGTTACTTCTTTATAAATCGGCTGTGGAATTAACAGTATGACTTAGCAATGTGTGAAAACAGTAATTATATTAATATTATGACGTCATAATGACGTCATTGGTATGACGTCATAATGACGACATCGGTAATTATAGGCGTCACATATTATAATGACATGCTAATTTGTTTGATTTATTCCAAAGGGAGATAGAATATACCTAAAAGCAAGGTATATTATTCTACAAATATGATGTCATTTTTCATAAAATGTCAAAAATTGAATAATTTGATGACAGGTGTCTTGACAAAAGACCCCTAAAATTTGAACCGGGCCGTAATTTTTTTCTGAAATTCCTCAAATAGATAGAAACTAAAAGTCACAAAGTTACAGCTAAACCCTACAAAGAGTTATAACGAAAAATATCATAGGGGGGGGGGGGGGGGTGAAAGACCGATTAGGGGTTAATGAATGT
>JAUCNQ010115588.1:0-10598 GCA_032352715.1 Bougainvillia muscus
CTGAATCTGTGCTGTAAGCTTTGGGAGCTGATAGCAGGTGTGGCGCTCCGCTTCTCAGCAATTCATCACCCTGGTCTCTAGCGCAAATAAAAAGGGGACAGACATCCCCCTCTGGCTTTTCGGCTGATAGGAATAATAGGCTACCCCGATCAACTTTCTTACTTATTTGCTGTAAAAATTAATAAAGATACAAAATCTAAGTCAAACAGGTCAAATTTGCCTCGTTTGTCTATTTTTTGTACGCGTTGAGCTACCAAAAGATGATGAAATGTTATATATTAACAGAAATTAATCTAAATTGTTTTGAAAATTCTGCGAATCGCTCTAAATTATGCTTTTTCGCTGTAAAAATTGATTACGATACAAAATCTAAGTGGAACCGGTCAAATTGGTATCGTTTACCTATTGTTTGTACTCGTCAAGCTACCAAACGATTAGGCAATGATTAACAGAAATTTTTTCCTTATTTTGTTCTTATTTTGAGCCTCACATGGTGCCTATTAATTAAAAATTCAATTGTCACATTTTATTTCAATCTGATTGTCAGTGCCCACTTATGGTACAGGAATCTTTCAGCCTTTGGGCTGTTTTATTTGACATTTAGGGAGAATCTGCAACATCATACGCAGATTTTCTATAAACGCCACATTTCATTGTTTTAAGCTGTTGTTTCGTGGTTTAGATCATGGTTATTTCTTTACTTATATTGTTGATAATGGCCTGTTACGATTGAAATGGAAAGCTAATTGTATAAAAGACAAGGGTATGTTTATGTGGAACACGCAAAATGACAAGAATGGTCATGAAACTGGGCTTTGGTTGAACCACAGTGAAAACTTACGTTCATTTATTACTATTGATGACACCGGATTTGTTGTAAGTTAACCTTTGTTCAAAACGTCTGTGGGTTTCCAACGATTCAATTCAAATTGTAAATTCCATTCCAATTCCAACACTGCATGAAAATTCAAAATATCAATCTGCAGTTGTCCAACGTAAAACATAAGACAACCTTTGCTTAGCCTATGTTTTCCACGGAAAACAGCAGGTTGACCGAAAAGATAACATCTTCACCTGGGATGTATAAAGAAGTGGTCTCTGATGCGAGACTATTGTATGACTATAACTATTCAGGGCCAGATCCAAGAGAAGGCAAACGCTTGTGAAAATTTGTAAAAGTATTAAAATTTCCTTGAAATCTTAATTTTTTTACACTTCGAAGAAGCAGCCAACGAGAGGTGTTTGTCAAAATAGGTGTTCTACATTGCCAGGAGCGATGTTTTTCTCTTCAGCCAAATCTGTTCTGCATATTTCTCCGATCAGATCAAATTGACAGGAGCATTAATTTTTTTTTGATGAACAGGTCATTTTCATAGGAGATCAATTTTTTTTTGACGAACAGGTCATTCATAAGAAATTCGCTATTTTTGACGAACAGATCTTTTTCCTAGAAGATCGATTTTTTTTGACGGACAGCTCATTTTTCCTAGAAAATTGACGAACACCTTTTTTGATGAACAGCTTATTTTATTTTTCCTAGAAGAATGACGAACACGCCTACTTTCCCAGCTGGTGAAACAATGGAAGTGACGAACACCTCTGATTTCATAGAAAAAATTATAATTCTGTGACGGACAGCTCAATTTCACAGGAGAACTATTTTCTGTAAAATTGACGAACACGTGCAATTTCACTGAGAAAAGTGACTGACGAACACCTTTTTTCACGAACAGCTACCACTGGCTGCTTTCGCTTACACTTCTTCACAAGCCCTTGCCTACTATTTTCAAGCTTCTGGAACCGACTAAAACTATTGCAATTATTTATAGCATTTATCTGGTTTGAACACAAAAAAGTTTGCTGGTCATATTATCTTGTTGGAACTACCATGCTCAGAAGATGGAAATGTGCTTCTCAAAATACCAGGAACAATGACGTGTAAGAGAATAATAACGTCTGTTTTCTTCTTATAACGTCTTTTTACTTTATTTCCTCTTTATGAATTGTACTGCACTGTTTGTTATTACGTTGAGTGAGTGAGTTTTATGTTTAACGTGGTTAACCTCCAAAAGTTCGAGGAACTTATTTCCAGGAGAGACTACGGCTTAAGTTGAAGGCCCTAAAGTATTTAATGCTCTTCTGAGCGACACGACCCACTGAAGGGTAGGTGCTCTTCTAGACAACCCCCTGCAACACCCGGTGATCACTTTGAACCATCTACCCAATTTCCCTCACATGGTATGGGTTGACCCGAGGAACAGCTTTTCAGACATGATCCTAGGCATGCCGAGCACGGGTTGTAGAAGATGAAATCAAAAGATGCTACTCTTACAAATTATACAGCAATAATTTCGACGGACGTATAGTCATCACAGAAGGAGTGTCTTTGTGCATACTAAGTATTTTTGAAAGAAGAGCAATTCGAACTGATTAATCCGTTTTTCCGTTTCTGTTTACAAAGTATTATGTTGTGTTATTTCATGTTTTGATATGTTGTTTTTTGAGCAACCTAAAACTAGCTGTCCACTCTACATAGAAATGTTGACAAGTTAGGTGCTCCTGTGTTCTTTTATTTATCAATGAAGTGAAAAAGTGTCTTTGTACATACAAAGTATGCACAATGACACTTCTTCTGAGATGATAAATAAACGTCTTATGATACGAAATATCACTGCATCAAGTGAGCTGCTTGCGTTATTTTTAGATCCAAGTGATCTGAACAGTCTTTTTACTGTACAACCATCAACAACCAAAGTGCCGCAGACTGCATCCTCAACCTTTGCAACCGCTAAATTCATAGCTTCAACCGTTCCTCTAAGAACACAAGTGTCAACACGGAGTAACACTATTTCTTCAAGCGTGGACACCGACAATATCACTACAGGTTGTATGAAAGCCACTTTTAAAACATCAATCTACACGAATTCACAAGAAAGTGTTGATAGGAATGTTGTTTATGCTACAGCTGTTGGAGTTCCTCTTGTTGTGATTATTTTACTACTAGCTGTTTTCTGTGTCTGTCGTGCAAGGTAATTCGATTATGATATCAATTTAGACGATTGAAGATGTCTAAG
This sequence comes from Bougainvillia muscus, assembly GCA_032352715.1. NCBI lineage: Eukaryota > Metazoa > Cnidaria > Hydrozoa > Anthoathecata > Bougainvilliidae > Bougainvillia > Bougainvillia muscus. The sequence continues at coordinate 3,075 of JAUCNQ010115588.1, forward strand.
CAGTTTATATCGGTATATAAAGAGGGATATTATTTTGATGGGGAAGCTCTTTGTACTTACCCCTGCGTTATTAGAGATCTATGACAGACTCTTAAATTTTTTGCAGTATAGTTTTTATAGCAAAACGACCACACATTAATTTTTTTTATGCAGATGTAGGTGCATTGTGTACTGGCCAATGTAGGGTCATTAAGTACTAGTTAATAGGGAGATGTATGGCATTGAAGTGATATCGGTAAAGCTATCAAATATTTCTTCTGTGATTAAAGAATACAACGTGTCTTCTTCTAGTTCTATACCTGTTAGTCCCTTTAACATGCTATTAAGTTTTTTTTTCACTTTTAGTCGAGCCAGAAAGGAAAGAGCCTCACCTCAAAAAGAAATTAAATGTTATGATAATTTTCCCCAGTACTCGTCTCCAGGAGGATCCGTAGATACACTAAACCCGTCTTCATATGATTACGCCTACACACACAATCAAGCACCAGAACCAGTGAATAATAATGCTAGTTACCACGACTACATGGATTATAACGATACGCCTTTAAAGTTACAACGTGTCGGTTATAACTTACAACCAATTCATAGTGAAGAAGATCTTTATGCTGGTCTTGTACAACAGCCTTTAAATAGCAGAGTGGTTAAAGGTGATAAAAATGAAACAAACTCTTATGCACAACTTCAAAATGAAAACAACAACGAATATACAGATCTCACTGGGAAGCAAAGCAACACTATAGTCTGTCAACCAGCTATCGGAAACACTGAATATACAGGGTTTAGTGATACTTCTAATATCAAACTTGCTAATAATTATACCGCACTCACAGAAAGCGTGTCGCATTTGTGTTCCGACAAAAATATAGGTAAAGTTAGGCCTATTGTACCAGTGAAACCACTTAAAAGTAGCCTCCCATTAACTGAAGTTGTGTCAAAATGTAAAAAGAGCAAGATCGGCAATGTTGGACGTCAAAGTACACCGCAGATCAACGACTATGCACCCCTACCTTGTCGTGTTATAGAACAGCAGATTGATCCAACTGATAACAAGGAAACAGTTTTAAAAATCCCTATGTTACCATTGGCTGGTAATGAGAATAAACATTTGCCATGCAATTTAAACAATGATAGGTGTATGAGTGATGTTTCTAAGAAGACAATATCATCTCCTGGACTGCTCTTAAACGAATATGCAGTTCTAACAAAGAGCTTACCAGCGGATAGAGCTAGATACGAGGTGAACCAAAAGGACACATACGTTCCACTTACATATCAGTTAGTGAATAAAAATACAGACCAAAATACTGGATACAATCAATTAAATGTTTCAAAAGCTACTCCCAACACACGTCAATACCAGAAACCGAAAATGTATACACCTCTTGCTGCTTATCAACTAAGTAATGAATATGCAGGTTTAAATGGGGATCTATACAAAACTTCAGAGAATTAAAGGTACCACTGGAGCTTGTAATATAGCAAAATGACCACACCTTAAATCATCTGCGCACTTAGTCAAAAAACACTGATTTAATAAAATTATTTAAGTGAATGTTATAGCGTGTTCACACTTGTGCTATAAATTTAAAGCATGCTTTAGCTAAAGCAAGTTGCCAGTAAGATGAAAGCAACAACGTTAAAAGAATGTTTTTTTTAAATCATTCTGAAAATATGTTTGAGTTTTTTTCACTGTTTGGGCATAACGTGGTTCTATAGAAATTTTAAGTTATAGCAACTAAAGCAGAAATAAAGAGCGCCTCGAGGCACTCTTTATTTCTGCTTTAGCTTAAAGCAGGTAAACAAAAATTGAAAAGATTTTACTTATAGCAGAAAGTGTTCACACTACTAAACATGCTTTAAATTGAATATTCGTGCTTTAAATTTATAAAGCATGCTTTAAATTTTCTAGTGTGAACGCACTATTAGTTGTTTAGCAAGAGTTAAGCAACTGTGTCAGAAATTCGCTTTAGAAATTCGCTTCATTTCAATCAATTTTCATCTCAGAAGAAGAGTCATTGTGCATACCTTTCATACCTTCTTCTGAGATGAAAATGAAACGATTAATGAAGCGAATTATTCACCTTTTATATCTCATAATTCATTTGAGTTCTTCTTTTTTGCAGGTATTATTTATTTTGCGTATTCGTGTTAAGTTTAAACTGAGAATCTATTCTTTCTTTTAGCATAATCCTAAATTTGTTGGATAAATTTCACACGGAGGGTTTTAAAGTTTTTAAGTGATATCAATGGAATTAAATTATTTTTTAGAAACGTTAGGGTTCTCTGATGGTTTTTACATTTCACGACGGTTTTTTGCTAGTACAAGCATCTTTTGAGTCAGTAGGCGCTAGGTAGGCGTTACAAAACTCAAAAAATAAGAATGTTACTGGAGTTACTAAAGAGTATTCAAAGTGACTTCTACTGTTAATACTCTCATGTTTTCTTCCCGTTAGAAACCGTTTACATAATTCTTATCAAATTCTTATCAAATATTGTCATTTTTTGTATCATGTGTTATATAAAGACAATTCTTCTAGGATGAAAATGGCAGAATATTTGTAAGAATTTTTTTTGTCCTTAGGGTTCATCTCTAACATTTACTGTAATTCCTTTTACAAATCGTTTGATTTTTAACTCAGAATAAGTGTCTTTATACATACAAAGTATGCACAAAGACACTTCTTCTGAATGAAAATTGTTAGGAATGTAGCAAATGTTAGTTTACATTGAGTTATTATATTAATCCTCTCCATTACCATACAAACAGAAAATAGCTTTTTAACATATAAATATGATTTCATTGTATATATTTCATTTCTTAATTTAGTCCTAACAGACGCAAATTTGATTTCAAATTCTTTTTAACCCTCTCCCACCTATTTTATTTCTTTATCTTGTATGGAAGCAGATGTATTTTTTGTAACAGCAGATGTATTTTTTGTAAGATATTCTGATGGAGAGTCGACCGTATTGATTTATAATAGGCAACGTAGTGCTGGTCAATTGCTTATCCTTTATGCCCATTACACATTACTGTCTTTAGTTTAGAAACCGTCTCAAAAATTCTTTTTAATTTACTTTATTCCTACCTATTTATTTCGGAAGAAGTGTCTGTGTGCATACTTGTATCAACAATAACACTTCATCAGAGATGAAATGCAACGACTATAGAACGAAATTTTATAAACGAATCCTTTGTCTAACACGATTTGTTAAGATATTTTTTATAATGTAACTAGAGTCTTATGTTATTGAAGTTATAACCTATTTGTCAATCAAAATCAAAATACTAATTTGTTTCTTGATCATACATAAACAAAGTTGTTTTGAGTTATTGCTTTTTATAAGTTTGTTTCTTTTCAACACATATCTTGTTTACTAGTAAGTAGTAAGAAGGATTTGATGTGTCGCAACATTATATTGTGAAAAAAATACACAGAACGTTCTTGTTTAGTAAGTTTCTCTAGTGATACCTTTTTTCAAGAAGTAATAAGGATTTAAGGAAGAAGCTGTAATCAAATGGTATTTATTCACTCCTTCCCTGGTGTTAAATCTCTTTCGTATCAGTAAATATGTGGACGTAGAGAAAGGATTGTTTCACTTGTCATTTTGTAGAAAGAACATTTTTGATTATACACAGAGAAGTGTGTATCAAAAGGTTTTAGAGACAGTAAATAATATCGTGGAGGAGTCATTTTTTCCTTTTTTTAACAATACGGTAAACCCACTAGTTTAGTTTTGAGTGTCGTCTTTTGTTAAGGCTTAGCAAAACAATAAAGATACTTAATGGCATTACTGGTATAGATGTACTGCTGTTGTGGACAGTCTATTGACAAGCTCGGTTTAAGGATGATATCCTTGTAAATAAAGAAGTAGTCTCATTAAGGTTTCGACTCAAAAATTCGCACTAATTCGTTTAAGATATCGCTTCGTTGTCATCACAGAAAAAGTGTGATTGTGTATACAAACACAAAGTATGTACAAAGACACTTCTTCTCACCGAAAATTGATGTAAATGAAGCGACTTTATCAATTGAATCTTTGAGACAGTGTCTAAATAACTATAGCTTTAGGGTTCGTCTCAAAATCGTTCACAAATCGTTTCATTATTATCATAAGTATGCACAATGTGAATGACTCTTCTTCTGAGATGAAAATTGATATAATTTGTAAGGCGATTGTTCGAGACGGTTCCTTACAAATGTGTTTGTTTTGTTTGTTTGTATTGATCATATTTTTTATTGTTTTTAGATGTTTAGTATAAAAGCATTAGAGTATGATGTCGTTGGACGATTCTTATGGTGTTTCACCCAATGAATGGTCCAATCATTTACCTGGCTATCATCATGATGTTGGACTAAATGTTAGTAATACATACAAACAGAACGTAGACACTTCTGAGAACGCTGCGAACAACGATACTGATCATGATTTAACCATGGAATTTTTAACAAAAGAACAAAAAAGAAACAAAATTCGAAATCTTACAATCCATGAATACGAGATAGTTGAAGATCATGCGGTAAAGGAGTATTTAATTTTCAATGACTTTATATTTTGAATTGATAGGTTTAACTTCTATCTAGTATCAACCTAAGGGTTCACCTCCAACATTCGTTTAACCCTTGAATCTTTAATGCATGACGTCGTAAAATGGTCACACATACCTACACTATCCTGAAACGGGTATGTCATTTTCTAACACTTACAAAGTATGCACAAAACACTGTTTCTAAGTTAAAATTGATACAAATGGAGCGAATTTTAAGAGGGCTTCTTAAATAACACACGTCTGTCTGTCAGTAAGATGATAATTATTCGTTTTGTGTACAGTTATGGGGAAGCTGATAATACCTTCTACTTTGTCTTTAGGGAACAATCAAAGCACTGCTGTTAGGAGTTGTCACAAAAGTTTGCTTTACAAACTCGTTTCATTTCTATCAATTTTTCATTCAGAGAAAGTGTCTTTGTGCATACAAGTTACAAAGTATGCACAATGCAACTTCTAATCTTCTGTGTGAAATTTGGGAACAACTGTTAATAAATAGTTGTAAAGGCTAGAATGGGTTAAAGAACAACACCTGTATTGTAACTCAGCCACCCTATGAAGATTTTTCCCTTATTATAAAACAGGCACTAATCCAATGTTTTTAAGGGTCCGTCTTTCCCTTTTATTATGATGGTGACAGTGCCCCTTTTATGTAAAATAGTCCTAAAAATACCTAGTTTCATTTCATGTAGACTAGTTCTAAAAATATTCCCCTTGTTACACTGATGGGACGCTGCACTCGTTTTCTAGATTAGACCTTTAAAACCATTGTTTTCTCATTCTTAGGTGTACAAGATCGAAATTCACATCCAAGAATGTAGTTGGGTGGTTTCTAGACGTTACAGAGAATTTCATCGTTTACATGAAGAGGTAGCTAAACAACTTTCATTAAAATATATCCAATGTGTTTAAAAAGAATAGCGGTTTCTCTAGGAATATCAATGCAAATAAAAAATAATGTTAGATAACGAGCAGATCTCTGCAGGTTGCTTAATAAAATCTTGATAGGAATTCCCTTGCATTGTATGTAGAAATTTAATTTTTACAATTTATGAATGGGCATTTGGAAACTAAACTGAACGAGAACGACACGGGCCCCACCCGTAACATGAACTATTGTTTTTGGTTGTTTCCTTGATGATATCATACTCACGCGCACCAGTATGGAAGCCGAATGTCACATATTTATGATAAACTAGGTGTATCTAGGGTTATCTTCTTCCTTGGATATCAACTGATATCTGGGGTTACAGAGGACAAGATGGACTTAAACTAGATCAAACGCGATTTTGTAAATTTGGTCTCAATGAATCAGCTGGTCGGTTGGGGTTTTCTTCAAAGTTGCCCTGCATGGTGAGATGAAAAGAGAACATAGCGTGCACTCAACCTTCAATAACTGGCTAAACTCACCATTTTGCCTGTAATGTTGGCTGTTAATAATTTGCCTGCATCCGGACCCATTGTTTCTTCGTAGTTGATTAGGCATCTCAGCAGCTAAGAACTCTTAACATACAGCTCTCGCACACTGCCACGTGCAAGTCAATAAAGCTTATAGCATTGGCAAAAAAGAGAACTCAAACAAAACTGAAAGACTACTTGCTAAGCTAAGCGGATCAAATCTGGGAAAACCCCTAGCGGCTTCTCCAGAGGATTTTGCTGTGTATGCTGAATTGCTTAGTATATCTATTTGAATTACTTTGTATATCAAACAAATTCACATAAATTAGGTATATAACTTGATATACTAGGTATGGTATTTGATATATTAGGTATATTATTTGATATATTAGGTATTTCATTTGATATACTAAGTACATCGTTTACTGCGTATATCAATTGATATACCTAGTATATCATAATGGACAAGCGGCTTCCGAAGCGATTTGAAGGTGCGAATTAAAACGATTTTTGAGACGAACCCTAACCTCAAAATATGTAGACAATATATAACCCAGGGCGTTGAGAACCGAGTGTAATTCAGTACCCATTTCATCTTCTTGTTTTGATTCTAGCTTGTACAATTGTGTGGTATTGCATGGGAGTTACTACCACCAAAGAAAGTTGTTGGAAATCTAAAGCCAGCAAATATCGAAAAACGCAAGGTGTTGCTGGAAAAATATTTGAAAAATCTTCTTCATTTGTTAGCGGATTTACCAAGAGTCTTGATCGAGTTTTTGGAAATAGACCAATTTGTAAGTGGTATCCTTCACCTTCTATTCTTCATGCGTATTGAATTTTATTCAACCCTCCTTTATTACTTGGTGTCCATGAAGTCTTACACACTTAACAATCCTGAAGCATATTGCTTCAGAATTGTTTAAGTGTGTGTGACCATTTTGTTACCAAGAGGTATTAAAGGGTTAAGTTCCGTCTCAAACATTTTCTTCCGCAACTTATTTTATTTTCTTCTCTTAGAAAAAGTGTCATTGCGCATACAAATAAATATAAGACAATTATTTTGAATGGAAGTTGATAGGAATGAAACAACATTGGAATACAAATTTTTAAGAATTTTCTTTTAAATTCACACTCTGATGATAAAGTATTTTTGAAAACGTTGTGAAAGTAATAGATGTTTGTTTTGCACTAGGTTTCGGTGCTTGGAACATGCACAATGTAAATATAATATTTACGACGTCATGGATGTCGTTGCAACGTCACTTACACTTCATTTTACATTTCAGGATGTTAATGCTGTGTGCAGAAATTTAGCAAGTGATCTATATGAAATAGGTAAACACTGTTTTTTAAAGCTTTTTATACGCATTCTAAGGGCATTCTAAGGCTTTTTTATCAGAGATGAAGTGCTTTTGTGCATACTAAGTACCGTATTTCCTCGAATAATCGGTTATTTCTTATAGTTTCGTAGATTTATTTTATGCTACGTAGCTTAATCAGAGATGAAGTGCTTTTGTGCATACTAAGTACCGTATTTTCACGAATAATCGGTTATTTCTTATAGTTTCATAGACGGG
>JAUCNQ010115599.1:0-11179 GCA_032352715.1 Bougainvillia muscus
ATTCGTATCAATTTTCATACAGGAGTGTTTTTGTGCATACTAAGTATGCACAAAAACACTCCTTCTGTGATGAAAATGGAACGTATAACGATACAAATTTTGTGGACGGTCCCTTAAGTATTTCTAAATTGAAATAGAATAAGTTTTTATGAATTAAATCGGATAGTTTTCTGTGTCAATGCCTTAACTCATAACGATGCATTAAACCCTATAATAACTGGGATTTATTCGGCCTGTTCCAGACTGCTGGGGGGGGGCTTTTTCTGTATTTCAAAAGCTTTTTTATATTATTCTGGTCTGGAAAATGACGCTACGACCAAAAACAAGTTATCCCCTAGAATCAAATAGACAAAATAAGAACTACCAAATAGCTATTGCTGAATTTATTGCTGCGTCCATGAAATTACAATTTTGGTCTGCAAAGTGTTAAACTAGGACAAATTATGTGGTTTACAGGTATAATGATCAGTTTTTACAATCTTGACTTCATTGTTACTGGATAGTATTAGCGTAATTATCATTATGCAGCCACAACACATTCCATTTTTAGGGAAATAAATAAAAAATAATCTAGAGCCATAACACCAAGACCCAGTGCCACCTGTTGTCTGCTATTTTTACAAAATTTTAGAATGTTGGGCCTGTACATTTTTAAAATTTCAGAACCTTTACCTCAATTGCAAGTTATAGAAATTCGAAAACAACCTGGGTACAAAAGCCTCCCCCAGTCTTAGTATGGATAACTAAAGTTAGATTTGTCACTGATATCACATTGTAGTGTCCATATGGATATTGTTGTTGTTTCTTCTTATAAAGCATCAATGTTGTTTTCTTTTCTCAATTGTCAGATAAACGTGTGAGATTTGTTGAAATCCATCTTTCATGATACCTTTATTCTTTGGTGAGATAGACAGTACGAAATTTCTAAAGTAGAAAAAAGATTAATTATTCAGTCTGTCATTTCACATGTCAGAGTTAGGAAGCGAACTCGCTTCACTGTAAAGTTCTACGAAGCCAGAATCTTCTAAGAAAAACGCAGAGATGGTTAAGTATTATATTAGTAGTAGTGAGGATCAAACTCACACCAACTTCACACTACTGGCTGAAGAGCAAAGTGCTTACCAACTGCCGTAAACCGGCAGAAGGTTAGCGTGGTGAGAGTCGACATGGCGACGTCATTAACTATTCAGTTAGTCATTTGTCATTTCCAGTTTACGGCAGTTGGTTACCACTTTGCTCTACAGCCAGTAGGGTGAAATTGGTGTGAGTTCGATCCTCACTATTCTAATAGAAAAAAGATCCTATTGGATTTATAGCAGTAAAGTACAGAGGCGGATTCAGAGCATGCTTTTACTATAATTGTACTAATTTTTCGCGGGTATTTATCTTCGGGATATATTTTCACGAATGGCACCAATTTTTAAATAGTAAAATACATTTTCTAAACAAAAAATGTTTATTCTAAAAAAGAACAGTAAAGAAAAGTCATTTAATCAAGATAAAGCAGTCCAGTGTAGCAACAGACAATAGAATGAATGTTTGAGATCGCAAACTAAAGATCGCAAACTGGGAAAAAATGGCTAATTATTTTCGGGAATTAGTATTTTTTTTGGATTTTTCGCGTATATTTATTTTCACGAACTGACTCCTATAGGAATTTTCGTGGGTATTCAATTTCACAAATAGGGGTAAAATCCGCGAAAATTCGCGAAAATAAGTACCACTAAGGTAGTCAAAGCAGTTCAATGGAGACTCAATAATAAACAAAGCTAAGAAGCATCAAAATTTATAGTTCTCCTCTGGTACCACGCTTTAAACTAGTGACACAGATAGAAAGGACACCAAAAGTCATTACAATTTAATACTTTAATAACGGTGATTAGCCTTTGGAACTTTTTGAAGTAGCTTTATTCTCAATGTCGCTGCTCTTGCTACATAGGTCTAAATCTTCCACTATAACGGTGGTTCTAATCAAATGATTCAATATTGAAATTACACGAATTTACACTGTTTGAATTCGCATACAGAGCAGACTTAATTCCAGACCTTTTAAGGGTGTGACAATCATTTGCTACCAATTGAATAATGACGAAGAAATTGCAGCTATTGTGTTAATAGTCTTAAAAATACCTAGTTTCTTTGAAATATATTCAGGACTTTTTTACATAAAATTACAATTATTCAACTGCAGTCGACTCTCGATATCTCGACCTCTCGAGGGACCGGCAAAATAAATTAAGATATCAAGTGTGTGAGGTGAATGCGTAATATGACCAAGGAACCAAAGGGAACTAAGATTTGTTCAAAATATCGAGAGGTGGAGATATCAAGAGTTAACTGTAATCAGAAGCTTCCCTCCTATACTAGATTATCCCCTGGCTCGAAGAAAAGTATTAAAAAAAGATATTTCTTTATCCAGTCTAAAGTAAAGGGATAATGTAAATATCACACATTAGGATACTTCCTGGTGGTGTTCCCCCTTACTTCAATATATAAACTAATGCCATTTTCATTTCCATTATTGCTAGCCTCTTTCCAATACATTCTCTTGGACCAACGCCAAACGGTAAATACACAAACTTTGATCGAGCCGCTTTTGCTTCCGCTGTGAACCTAAATAAAATATCGTTGAATATCAGTAAGTAAATGAACCAGAATTACTTAGTTCTGTATATTTTTTATTATCGACCAAAACTTCAGTTAAGATTTAGGTATAGTCCACAAAATTCGTATTAAAAATATTTCAAACGTTCGAATCGCGTTTTTTCGTAACATTCGATTTAAAAACTAGTGAAGAGAAATCGTCTTTTTAAAACGATGTGTTTGTCACTGGTCGCTGAATGTGTGATGTTCGATAACAATTCGTTGTGGCTGATTTGGATGAAGATCGCTGAGAGACATGGATTTGTACAATTGTTTATGTTCGCTGCTTGAAATGGATTATTTGTTGTGAATCATAAAAGATGGCAGTGAATCATTTTGATAAGAATGTTCCGTGGATATTTTGATAGAACATGGTGAGAAATACTGCAAATTTCAGCCACTCAAAATACTTTTATCGGGTTCATCGCACTACAATCCAGGTAAGAGTCGTATCCCTTCTCACAAGGATGAAAGAGTTGCTTTCATAAAAATCCGGAAAAATTTAAAATAAAGTAACTCTCTGTGAGGTACCTCCATGGTGTGGATGCCTAAGGGAGTATTTTGCTTCTAGATTGTTGGAAAACGCATTTGCGGGGTGAAAAAACTTTGTTTAGCTTCCCAAAATACATCCTCTTGGTCCTGATTAGGTTAAAAACTTTAAGCAAGAAATCCGGAATTCCGGATAAATCTAGAACTCTTTCATCCTTGTTCTTATGAAATTAACACGAATTTGCATACAAATTTCCATACGAATTTCCATACGAGTTCTAAGGATTGCCCCTTATATGCGACATGATAAAGATAATTACACTGTGTCAGTTGAATAACATGGAAATGTAATCTGTTTCTCCATATTACTAACGTCCGATTTTAACAGAAATTTCAACAAACAAGTCTAGAAGATTCTTTAATGTTGTTAAAACATATTGGTTTGTAACAGCTAGGTATATTGACGAGAAAGAACCGTGTTTAAATTAAGAGACGTCCTAGTGACATCACAGCTTTTTATGGTGATTTGATGGTATTCAATAAAGACGAGTGAGATTCAAGGGTTCATCTCAAAAATTCGCTTAATAAATTCGCTTTAGTTTTTAATAAATACTTTGTATGCACAATAACACTTGATCTGAGGTGAGAATTAAGGGATTTCTGAAGCAAATTTAAGCGAATTTTAGAGACGAACCGTAACATATATTCAAGCCATTTGGTTTCCACCTGCAGTGGCAGATTTATACCTAGTCGGAGCACTGATGATAATGCAAATTAAAAGTTAACAAATGTTCGTTAGCCAAATACTAACAACAATTTTTAAACTCTTAAAACTGAACATTTTTTCTTTGATCTCCCTTTCGCTACTTTAATTCGGTTGAAGCAAGCTAAAAATCGCTAATAATTCGCTTCACTGATATCAATTTTCATCTCAGAAAAACAGTCATTCTGCAACGATTTTCTCCAACCTACCAGACCACATACATTTTTATACACCAGTAAAAAAGACAGTACCTCAATGGATCAAACTTTTCTGGATCAGGATAATAATCCGGATCATGATGTATAGCATGTATTGGTATCCAGACAGTTGTTCCTAAAATGATAAAATGAATTCTATTCCATTAACCCTATTAAGCCTGGGGTGCGAATGTGACTGCGGCATGTTTGACTCCCTACAACTTCTGTTATTGTTACTTTGTCACATTCAACATGTCTATATTACATCATCTATAAAAATTTCAGTCTTATATCATACGTGGTTTAGAAAATATTGTTTGTAACTTTGTAATTGCTGTCTCTCGTTCATTATTTAAGAAGTAGGCTTGAAACTTTGCACATGAACACCTGTTAACCTTTTCAGGAAAAAAGGTGAAAGATTTTCCTGAAAGGATTTCCCTCCCCGGAAACTCTGTTTAACTTATGTCAACAAGGTTTAAAAAATATAAGATTGATAACTCCATCTTATCACATGGTTTTTACAGTGTTTGGAATAGTATAATGTCCTTTGTTACTAAGTTTTGGGCCGGAACTTACCTTAAGGTAGCAGTAAGAGAAACCATGCGTGTTCAACATATAACCTTTTATTCAATATTTTACGTTTTTCTATGCTGTTGCAATGTATTAATAGTAAAACAATAAGGATTGATAAGTTTTGGCAGAAAACAAATTCCAAATAATATTCCAGGAAGAGATTTTTAAGAAACAAACGATAAAATACCCTGCTTATGTTTAAGGCAGATCGGCGCCACCAATTTTAGTGTAGTCTGATTAATTTTTGTATAAGCATTGTAACATCATTGAACACCACTGGTGTGTTGTCGTTTTAATAGATCATTATTTTTTCGTGAGTTATAGGGTGTAGAAATATTCGAGAGATAAAAGAGAATTATTAACTTCAATGACCTATCTAAATAGAAAACATGTCTTTGTTTTATAAATGGCGACACACCGGGGAACTTGAATCCCCAGTGCGCTCGTCAAAGTTATTTTCATGGCAAAAGCTCGTTTACCTGTGGCGCCAATCCATTTTTCCCTAGCTAAGAAGCGTGGAAATTTTACTAAAATAGTAAGCAAGAAATCTCCAGTTAAAGTTTTCTTTTATTTCTGATTTCTGCTACAGAAAGTAGTATAAATCCAACAATGATTGTTTCCAATTTCAATGTAATAAAATTATAACAGGTAAATACTTGTTCTTTTTTTATAAATTGATTTTCTTTTTTAATCGAAACAGTATGTTCAAAGTCACGGATTTTTAAATTTTTCAGCAGCAATTAAAAACGGCACAGAATAACTGATGATTAGGAACATTTTGTTAGATAACAATACTTTTGTATTACTAGACACATAATAGGAACATTTCCATTTTACACTAACCCATTCTAAATCCATTTTCCGTCAAAACTACGTGAACATAGTAAAAACTGATTTTATTAATGAAAAAATCATACTCAATTTGATAAAAAAATCGAAAACCTTATTTTCGGCGGACTGAAACTCCCAAAATTTTATATAATTTCGGCAGGTAGGTCCACCGAAAATAATATCCTGCCGTAGTTTTGCAGCGATATCTGAGGAAATTTTTTTAATTTTTTTTTACATTTATACATTTATAAGCAGTTTTGAGGCAGAAATAATGGTGCGGTCACACCAAAATTTTCTTTAATTAAGCATGATTAATTTAGTGATTCCCTTGCGTTTTATATAAACGTAAGGTGGTAAATTAAACAGACATGAAGTACGATTTTAAAAATATTCTCTAAAAAAGCCTTTCATGCGAAAAAATGTGAAAACAATGCACCATTGTTTTCATGTTCAAGATTTCAATAAAACTTAGCTAAAATGCCCCGAAGCATGATTATAAATTAAAGTTATGTTGCTTTAATACAATGCAACCAAATCTTCAATAAACATCGGTCACATCGAATTATACTTTGTTACTATGGTAACAGCTTTATTTAAGCACGCTTAGTGATTTAAAAGTTTGGTGTGACCTTATATTAAAATAAATCCTTAAACCGCCTGTCACATACTGATAAATAAGAAAAATAACAACATTGCTGTATATATAATATAGTGGCCAAATCAACCAGAAATAATTGCTGAATACTGCCGAAATTACGACTTAATTAAGACTTAATTGCCCGAAAATTTGACCAAACAGCCGAAAATTAAGTCCGCCGAAAATTTTGTCTGCTGAAAACTGACCAGCCGAAAATTCGGTCCTGTACGGTAAAGAAAGATACTGATTTTACTCAATTTTTGACTTTTTGATGACGACATCGGTCACATGATGACGTCATCCATGAAAGTTTTTACGCCACGAGAACATTTGTGCCAAGTTTTATGTTCTGAAGTTAATTGGTTCTGAAGTTATTGAGAGGGGGCAAAAAACCTTAATTAACTCTTAACATTTTGAACCCTTTTGGCTAAACTTTTGGCTCCAAAATTGTTTCTACTGAACCGTTTTTATAATAAACTTCGTTTCAATAAACTTTGTTTACTTATAGAATCAATAAAACTATATTCTTAAGTTCAGCGCAAAACTCCTCTAAACTCACAAATTCGATCATTCTCAGATTCGCCACATCAAAGTGTCTTATAGTAAATCAAAGTCACGCATTTCAGAGAGTCTTTAATGAGAAGAATATATGGTTTTGTTCCTGATAAGTTACGACTTTGAAACTCCTCTTAATAACGTTTTGTGACTACATTTGTGAAATTTCCAAATTTCCAAAACCTTTTGTCCCAATTGGTCAGGAATCTCTTCTAAAATCAGTTACAGATATTTTACAAACCCATGTTCAAACAGACATGAAACTTGGGCTGCAGGTTATAGCGAAAATTATGAGATGATGTCCGATGACTGTCCTAATATAGAAAAGACAGATAAGATCCCAGCCCCACTGAAAATTACGTTTTAACCCTATTCGTACCGGGGGAGGGTACAAATTACCACAAACGTGAACTTCTGCTCATTTGGTGACTTTTAATATTTATTTATTGGCGATTTATTTATTTATTTTTGAATGAATTACACATATCTTACGGTATGTCAGACAATAATAATTTAAGTGATCAGTGTTTCTGTTTCCTCCATGGACGTTAATTTGAGAAAATCATCGAAATTCCGGGGGAGAAGTTAAATTATGACGTCATTGCCGACACTATGACGTCGTAATTGAAACAACAACGTCAAAATGTCGGACTTGTGATGTTGTACCAGTCCACTGTGCTAAGTTTTATGACGTATTTGAGACCCAAAAAGCCCGGTATTAATAAGGTTAATACGTGGAAATAAGGACATAGGGATGGTGGTATTGTATTTTGCATGAATTTGAAAAAATAATTTTGGCATGGTTCAAAAAAACACCGAAATTCTTTACTTGACCAGAATATAAAGATAGATGGAACTGAAGCCTATTATTCACACAGCATTGCAAATAAAAAGAGCTTCAACAAATACACACCTGAGACAAAGGATAAATACCTTTTTCAATAGTCAATCCATTTATATCTGCATCTTTAGTTGCTACCCGATCGTTAATAGATGCTGGTGATGTCATGCGTAAAGATTCTTCAATACACATTTCAAGTAAAGGCATTTCATTTATTGTGTTATATGAAATATCTTCTTCTTCACCACTCAAAACAGATTCGATTTCTTTAAGTATTTTCTCCTGCCAGTTAGGATTCTGTGCAAGATGGTATATTGTTACCGATATTCCTGAAGATACAGTATCATATCCAGCGAAGAAAAATACGAAACCTGTTCCTAAAATATCAATTTTTTGTAAGCCATTATTTGTAGTGTCGCCATTCTGATTTGGTTCTTCACTCAATTTGTTTTCTTTGACCATCAACGCCATAAAATCGTTTCTCTTGCCTATATCTTGCTCTCTTAATTGATATAGCTCGTTAAGTATATTAACAAAGAAATTTATACATTCTCTAGGGAATAAACCTATTCCCAATATACCAAGGAGATGTAATAAAGGTGGTGATATCAACATGAGTGGAGCTAGTAAGGTATTTCTCCAGTTACTACCAAGTAAAAAGGATTTGCTATGTTTAACAAATTCATTATTGGGATCTTTTTGCGAATTTACTTTTAAACCAAATGTTGTTCGACCAATCACATCCAGGGAAAATTTACTACTAAAATCTTTTGCATTCATATCCTTTGCATTTTCTTTCTCAATGATGTCGTGTAAACAGTTCACCATTTCTCGACAACACGAGTTTATATCAGGAGCCATACCTAAATATCGAGAATAACAGCGATTTATTTACATTGAAAAATTAAATCCTAAACCTTTGATCTGTTTACGTTTTGTCTCAAAAATTAGCTTTAATTCCTTTCGAAATTGATTTTATTTGGTCTAAGATTAAAGTATCTTTGTGCCCACTTTATAGTATGCACAAACAACACTTTCTCTGTGATAAAAATGGACATAAATGCATTTCAAGTGCATCATCTATATATTAATTCGAATCATAAAATAATGACAAAGAACGTTTGTAATATTGCGTGAAAAGCTATAACGAACCGTCTCAAAAATTCGCTTAATAAATTCGCTTCATTCGTGTCAATTTTTATCTCAGATGAATTGGTATTGTGCATACTTAGTATGCGCAATAACATTTCATCTGAGGTGAAAGTGAAGCGATTTGTATAGCGAATTAAAGCGAATTTTTGAGACGAACCCTAAGTTGGTATGCTATTTCATATTAGAATTAGTTTTAGGTATTGAACCATCGTAAACATTAGCAACATCAACCCATATCGTAGCTCATTCAGTTTTATGTGAATTTGATCACTTGAGAACTGACTAGACGAGTGATAAATGTGACATGGAAATTGAAAAAGGGGAATGTTGCAAATCTGGAGACGTTCGCCGACTGGATGCCGTTCGGATGGCAGTCAAGGCGACCAGACGGCAACTAGGTGGTCTCCAGTCTCAATCATGATAAAAAACAAAAGTTGCCAACTGGACGGTGTTTTTTAGGCTGGAATCCAAACACCAATGCGGTGGATCAAGGTCTTGAAAAAAGTTTTTTATCGTCGCTAAAAGAAATACTGTTGCTTGCATAACATTTGAATTTTAGTGCGTTTTAAAACTGGCTGTTATTCCATTGCATTGGTCACGTGATTTCGAACGTTCACAGTTAGATATTGTTTTCCAACTGCCTTATTAAAACACATTTTATAAAGGAAGAACTTTTCTTCCCTTGTCTTTGTTTTTAATCTTACTTATTGTGAATGATATTTTAATATCTATTAAAAAAACAGAATAAAAATGACTC
This sequence comes from Bougainvillia muscus, assembly GCA_032352715.1. NCBI lineage: Eukaryota > Metazoa > Cnidaria > Hydrozoa > Anthoathecata > Bougainvilliidae > Bougainvillia > Bougainvillia muscus. The sequence continues at coordinate 9,439 of JAUCNQ010115599.1, forward strand.
TGTTAACGAGGTAAAAATGACGTTTTGACGGTAAAAATGACGTTTTGAAAACCCACAGTAAATCTTATCTCTTATCTTATCTCTTACCTTCTTGCGAGAAGTTTTTGGTGTCTCTCATGTTGAAGTTCCCTTTTTCCCTTTCCATATCACAAATGTTCCTGACAACCAGGTACCTTTTCCATACATCCCTTCCGAATGGAGGCGTTGATGAACTTGTTTTTGGTTAGAATGGGTTTTTCCAATTGTCTTGAAATAAGACTGAAACATTAGATGATTGGAGGGTTGGGGTTAACTGTCTGCGACAAATACCACTCGCCTACAATGAGAGCAGCAAAAAATGTAATCAAGGTCATATCTCTTACCTATCAGTAAGATAATATATTACCTCTCAATTTTCCAGAAGTAAATGTAGGTGTTACAACTTTTCGAACTCTTCTCCATTCATCACCAGGTAACAATGACATCATACGATCAACATATTTATCTCCAAACCTATTCTGTGTATGATCTGTAAAGGAACTAAAATTCTTCACAAATATCTCTTTTAATAATTCTTCTTTGCCTATTACAAAAACTGGTTTACGACCTTGAAACATACCAAATATTTTACCATATTTTTGATATAAATCTTCGAATTTTAACTTTTGAAACAAGATAACGTAAGCAGTACCAATTAGTGGATAAGGTTTTGGCGAAGGGATGTTTTTAGATTTGAAATAATCAAAATGCCATGTGAAGTAGATGTATAATCCTGTAAAGAAATTCATTTATATTCATGCTACGTGAGAGATAATGTTATGCAATAGCACAACCAGCAATTACTTTCAGTGTTTTTTTTGCTTTTCTACGGAGAATTGCAATACACTCTTGCTTTTTCATAATTTTAAAAATTCATTCGTTTTTATTCTGGAGACTATAATAGATCGAAATAGCAGTGGCGGATTCATGGCACCAAAATGGAAACTAAAACTCAATATTTTTAACAGTTAATAGGTGATCGTTAGCCTTTAAAATGATATTGATCAATTGTTAACTAATAAAAATTAAGGAGTTTGTTATCCTTTTATTCGCTTTTGATATATTCAAGTGTTCTGGTCCTGCCTAGGAATAGGAACCTGTGAAAACAATGATCGTAGACAAGCCTTTTCTAGTGTAGTTACCACCAAATCAAAAATTGTTATAATGGCTGTCACGCTAGCGAAATGCATTTACAATTCCAATAATGTGCATCTTACTCAACATCTAAGTTTTCTATCCTGCAGTAGATCCTTCGTCAGAAAGCACACTTGTTACAGCCTGATAATAGAGTATCATAAATATCAACAATGGATGAGAACTGTTCAATAGATACAAGTTAATATTAGCAGCTGGAGATCTCTAGGGACTGGGATATTCTATACATAACGTTTGCACACCTTCTTTGGGACAAACTATTCAATAATCTTAGACATAAAGTCATAAATAGAACCTTAATGGATTCAGAACACTTGAAATTGACATTAAGAAGGCATGCAAGATATCATGACTTCGAAAAGACATCTTTTGTTGTTATTTTTTAAATTTTGCAGACTTGCGATGCATTACAGTACTACTAGATTGAATGAGCTATAGTTATCTGTTTAAACATACAAGATACTTTGAGATTGACTAGTCTTTTAGACAAATACGGAAGCAGCCATCTGTACGTGTTCTTCAAATTATGTGTTCGGTAAATATTTGAAATATTTCTACAGAAGTGTCC
>JAUCNQ010115610.1:0-11172 GCA_032352715.1 Bougainvillia muscus
AATCGCAACTGATATGGACGAGTAATAGGGGATTTACTTAGCGTTTAGTTCACCGTTGTAATGCTAATTTCCAAATCTGTATTTTTAAAATCTTGCTTTACAAGTCTTTTGTTGCATTAACACCATATAAAAAGGTGTGAAATGTTTATTACATCCAGTATAAGTCTGCAATGCACAATCCTAAGAGGTGGGTTAAGATTTGGACAGATTCATTGCCTTTGCAATGCTAGATTGTAATTTTTTATCTTTATCGGATGGCCATTGAAACAAAAAATAACAAATTTTGTCATCTGCCATCTCCATTCTTGAGAAAAAAGGGTGCCAATAGCTTTGTACAACTGGTACAAGCCCGCAATCAACATTACAAGGTTCTGATATGCTGTTTGAACTATTCCGTTGTTTTTGAAACGTAAATAACTAATTTTTATCATAAAGAGTTGGTAATGCATTCGAATCATTTAGAAATTGAACCTCTGCCGCCGTAATTTCAGTGAAAACAGTGTCAAATGCTTGTTACATACAGTATAAGCCTGCAATGCACAATTCTAAGGGTTGGGTTAAGATTTGGCCAATTTCATTGCCTTTGTTAAGCTAAATTATTATTTTTTTATCGTTGGGAGTTTGCTATTAAAACAAAATAATACAAAGTTATCCTTCTCCTACCTCCATTCTAGAGAAGAATGGTGTCAATAGACAATTAAAACCATGCAATAGACACATTATAAGGTTCTGGTCTGCTGAGTGAACTGTCGCCCTCTGCAACAGCTTACAATGCTAATTTCCAAATCGTTATTGTTAAAATTTTGCTTTTAATGTTCTACTGTTGTATTAATACTAGAGAAAAAGGTGTCAAATGCTTATTACATCCATTATAAGCCTGCAATGCACAATTCTAAGTGGGGGGTTAAAATTTGGACAGATGCATTGCCTTTGCAAAGATAAATTGTAATTTTTTATATTTAAGGGATGGCCATTGAAACAAAATAATACAAATTTTGTCATCTTCCGCCTCCATTCTGGAGAAAAAAGGGGTACCAATAGCTGTGTACAACTGGTTCAAGCCTGCAATCAACATTACAAAGTTCTGATATGCTGTTTGAACTATTCCTTTGCTTTTAAAACGTATATAACTAATTTTTATCATAAAGAGGTGGTAATGGACTCTAATTAGGTAGAAAATGAACCTGTGCCACCTTAATTCCAAAGAAAAGAATTTCAAATGATTATAATAGCCAGGAAAAGCCCACAATGTACGATTCTACTGGTTTGCGTTGTGGTGTAGTCTGTTGCACTGTCTATTTAGCGGAAAATGACTGACGTTATCCATTAACAGATGGTGATTGTATTAAAATACTATGAAAATAGCCTTCCATTGTCTTTATTAATGAAAAAAGCGTCACAATAGCTTATTTCAGCGAGTATCAGCGTGTTTTACGGATTATTAAGCCTCTAGTCGCAGTTTTGATGCTAATTTCCTATTCGTTATTGTTAAAAGATTGAAATGTAATAATTTTGTAGCATTGTTACCAGAGATAAGGGTGTCAAATATGGTTATTACATCCATTATAAGCCTGCAAGTCACAATTCTAAGGGTTGGGTTAAGAATTGGCCAATTTCATTGCCTTTGTTAAGCTAAATTATTATTTTTTTATCGTTGGGAGGTCGCTATTGAAACAAAATAATGCAAAGTATGCCTTCTCCTACCTCCATTCTAGAGAAGAATGGTGTCAATAGCCAATTAAACCCATGCAATAGACACATTATAAGGTACTGGTCTGCTAAGTGAACTGTCGCGCTTCTTTGGTAACGTAAATAAATTATTTTTTACCCTAACCAGGTGGTAATGGACTCAAATTAAGTAGAAAATGAACCTCTGCTACCTTAATTCCAACTAACAGAGTTTCAAATGATTGCAATAGTCAGGAAAAGCCCACTGGTTTACATTGTAGTGTAGTCTTTTGCATTGTCTTTGTAGCGCAAAATGACTGACGTTATCATTAACAGATGGTATTTGTATTAAAGTACCAAGAAACTAGCCTTCCATTGTCTGTATTAATAAAAAAAGCGTCACAATAGCTTATTTCAGCGATTATCAGCGTGTTATACTGATTATTAAGCCTCTAGTCGCAGTTTTGATGCTAATTTCCTTTTCTTTATTGTTAAAAGATTGAAATGTAATATTTTTGTAGCATTATTACCAGAGATTAGGGTGTCAAATATGATTATTACATCCATTATAAACCTGCAAGGCACAATTCTAAAGTTTACTTTGCAGCAATGGCTTGATAACGATAAATGAGTGATGTTATCATTAACAGATGGTAATTGTAATGAAATAATATGAGAGTAGCCTTTCATTGCCTTTATTACATAGAAAAGCGTCTCAGTCGCAACTGATATGGACGGGTAATAGGGGATTTACTTAGCGTTTCGTTCACCATTGTAATGCTAATTTCCAAATCTGTATTTTTAAAATCTTGCTTTACAAGTCTTTTGTTGCATTAATACCATAGAAAAAGGTGTGAAATGTTTATTACATCCAGTATAAGCCTGCAATGCACAATTCTAAGAGGTGGGCTAAAATTTGGACAGATTCATTGCCTTTGCAATGCTAAATTGTAATTTTTTATCTTTATCGGATGGCCATTGAAACAAAATATCACAAATTTTGTCATCTGCCGCCTCCATTCTTGAGAAAAAATGGTGCCAATAGCTTTCAAATGATTATAATAGCCAGGAAACGCCCACAATGTACAAATCTACTAGTTTGCGTTGTAGTGTAGTCTGTTGCAGTGTCTATGTCGCGGAAAATGACTGACGTTATCCATTAACAGATGGTGATTGTATTAAAATACTATGAAAATAGCCTTCCATTGTCTGTATTAATGAAAAAAGCGTCACAATAGCTTATTTCAGCGAGTATCAGCGTGTTATACTGATTATTAAGCCTCTAGTCGCAGTTTTGATGCTTATTTTCTATTCTTTATTGTTAAAAGTTTTAAATGTAAGAATTCTGTTGCAGTAATACCGGAGAAAATGGTGTCAAATATAACTATTACATCCAGTATAAGCCTGCAAGGTACAATTCTAAGGTTTGGTATAAAATCTGGCCTGTTTCTTTGCCTTTGTAAAGCGAAATTGTTGATTTTTATGATTGTGTGATAGCATTTGAAACACAATAATACATATTCTGAATTCTGCTACCTCCATTCTAGAGAAAAAGGGCGGCTATAGCTTGTTACAACTCTGCAATAGACAGGTTCTGGTTTGGTGAGTAAACTGTCCTTTTGCTTTGGTTACGTAAAAAACTAGTTTTTATCATAAACAGTTGCAAAACCGCCTGAACCAATAAAAAATTTAACTCCTGGTTCTATAATTCCAATGAAAATAGTATCAAATGATTATAATAGTCAGGAAAAGCCCACAAGGTACAATTCTACTGGTTTGTGTTGTGGTGTAGTCTCTTGGAATGTCTTGGTAGCGGAATATGACTGACGATATCATTAATGGATTGTAATTAATTAAAAAATAACATGAAAATAGCCCTTCATTGCGAAAAGTGTCTCAATTGTTTATCGCAGCTAACATTAGTAGTTGTAGCAAATGGTGAGGGTCTAGTTCGCAGTTATTATGTTAATTCACTAACTAGTATTGTTAACATATTGTAAATGAAACCAAATAATGAGATGTAAAGGAAAAGTGTGTCACTTACTTATAAGAGCCTGTATAAGTCTAAAAAATTATCAATTCTATGGGTATGAGTTGAAGTTGGGACTGTTTTAATTGCCTAGTGACGGTAAATAACAATTTTTTTTATGTTTAACAGAAGGTAGTAAAATCAAGCTTACAAGAAATTTGAACTATGATAACTTAGTTTCAGTAAAAAGAGTCTCAAATGATTATATAAGCCTGCAACAGCTAACAATGTACAATGTTAATGGTTATGGTTGAAGTTTAGTCTGCAGCAATGGCTTGATAACGATAAATGACTGATGTTATCATTAACAGATGGTAATTGTAATTAAATATTATCAAAGTAGCCTTTCAGTGCCTTTATTACATAGAAAAGCGTCTCAATTGCAGCTAATATGGACGAGTTATAGGGGATTACTAAGCGTTTAGTTCACTGTTGTAATGCTAATTTCCAAATCGTTTTACTGTTGTATTAATACCAGAGAAAAAGGTGTCAAATTCTTATTACATCCAGTATAAGCCTGCAATGCACATTTCTAAGAGGGGAGAGGGGTAAAATTTGGACAGATTCATTGCCTTTGCAAAGCTAAATAGTAATTTTTTAACTTTTAGGGATTGCCATTGAAACAAAATAATACCAATTTGCATCAGCCGCCACCATTCAGGAGAAAAAAGGGTGCAAATAGCTTTGTACAACTGGTTCAAGCCTGCATTCAACATTATAAGTTTCTTATATGCTGTTCGAACTATTCCGTTGCTTTTGAAACGTAAATAACTAATTTTTATCATTAAGAATTTGTAATGGATTCGAATCAATTAGAAATTGAACCTATACCGCCTTAATGTCATTGAAAAGAGTTTCAAATGCTTATTACATACAGCATAAGCCTGCAATGCACAATTCTAAGGGTTTGGTTAAGATTTGGCCAATTTCATTGCCTTTGTTAAGCTAAATTATTATTTTTTTATCGTTGGGAGGTGGCTATTGAAACAAAATAATACAAAGTTTGCCTTTTCCTACCTCCTTTCTTGAGAAGAATGGTGTCAATAGCCAGTTAAAACTATGCAATAGGCAGAGTATAAGGTTCTGGTCTGCTGAGTGAACTGTTGCGCTGCTTTGGTAACGTAAATAAATTATTTTTTACCCTAAACAGGTGGTAATGGACTCAAATTAAGTAAATAATGAACCTCTGCTGCCTTAATTCCAACTAATAGAGTTTCAAACGATTATAATTGCCAGGAAAAGCCCACAATGTACAATTCTACTGGCTTGCATTGTGGTGTAGTCTGTTACATTGTCTTTGTTGCGCAAAATGACTGACGTTATCTATTAACAGATGGTGATTGTATTAAAATACAATAAAAATAGCCTTCCATTGTCTTTATTAATGAAATAAGGGTCACAATAGCTTACTTCAGCGAGTATCAGCGTGTTATACTGATTATTAAGCCTCTAGTCGCAGTTTTGATGCTTATTTCCTATTATTTATTGTTAAAAGTTTGAAATGTAAGAATTTGGTCGCATTAATACCAGAGATAAGGGTGTCAAATATGGTTATTACATCCAGCATAAGACTGCAAGGCACAATTCTAAAGTTTACTCTGCGGCAATGGCTTGATAACGATAAATGACTGATGTTATCATTAACAGATGGTAATTGTAATTAAAAAATATGAAAGTAGCCTTTCATTGCCTTTATTACATAGAAAAGCGTCTCAATCGCAACTGATATGGACGAGGGGATTTACTAAGCGTTTAGTTCACCGTTGTAATGCTAATTACCAAATCTGTAATGTTACAATCTTGCTTTATAAGTCTTTTGTTGCATTAATACCAGAGAAAACGGTGTCAAATGCTTATTACATCTAATATAAGCCTGCAATACACAATTCTAAGAGGTGGGTTTTGTAGCGCAAAATTACTAACGTTATCAATAATAGATGGTAATTGTATTAGCGAGTATCAGCGTATTATACTGATGACTAAGCGTCCATTCGCAGTTTTCGGGTGCTGACTTAGTTTCAGTAAAAAGAGTCTTAAATGATTATATATGCCTGCAACAGCTTACAATGCATATTTCCAAATCGTTATTGTTAAAATCTTGCTTTTAAAGTTCTACTGTTGTATTAATACCAGAGAAAAAGGGGTCAAATGCTTATTATATCCAGTATAAGCCTGCAATGCACAATTCTAAGAGGTGGGTTAAAATTTTGACAGATTCATTGCCTTTGCAACGCTAAATTGTAAATTTCATCTTTAAGGGATGGCCATTGAAACAAAATAGCACAAATTTTTCATCTGCCGCCGGAATTCTAGAGAAAAAAGGGTGCCAATAGCTTTGTTCAACTGGTACAAGCCTGCAATCAACATTACAAGGTTCTGATATGCTGTTTGAATTATTCCGTTGCTTTTGAAACGTAAATAACTAATTTTTACCATAAAGAGGTGGTAATGGATTCGAATCAATTAGAAATTGAATCTCTGCCGCCTTAATTTCAGTGAAAAGAGTGTCAAATGCTTATTAGATACAGTATATGCCTGCAATGCAAAATTCTAAGGGTTAGGTTAAGATTTGGCCAATTTCATTACCTTTGTTAAGCTAAATTATTATTGTTTTATCGTAGGAAGGTTGCTATTGAAACAAAATAATGCAAAGTTTGCTTTCTCCTACCTCCATTCTAGAGAAGAATGGTGTCAATAGCCAATTAAAACTATGCAATGGACACATTATAAGGTTCTAGTCTGCTGAGGGAACTGTCGCGCTACTTTGGTATCGTAAATAAATTATTTTTTATACTAAATAGGTGGTAATGGACTCAAATTAAGTAGAAAATGAACCTCTGCTGCCTTAATTCCAACGAACAGAGTTTCAAATGATTATAATAGCCAGGAAAAGCCCACATTGTACAATTCTACTGGTTTGCGTAGTAGTGTGGCCTGTTGCATTTTCTTTGTAGCAGAATTTGACCGACGTTATCCATTAACAGATGGTAATTGTATTAAAATACTATAAAAATAGCCTTCTATTGTCTTTATTAATGAAAAAAGCGTCACAATTGCTTATTTCAGCGAGTATCAGCGTGTTATACTGGTTACTAAGCCTCTAGTTGCAGTTTTGATACTAATTTCCTATTCTTTATTGTTAAATGATTGAAATGTAAGAATTCTGTCGCATTAAAACCAGAGAAAATGGTGTCAAATATAACTATTACATCCAGTATAAGCCTGCAAGGTACATTTCTAAGGTTTGGGTTAAAATCGGGCCTGTTTCTTTGCCTTTGTAAAGCTACAATATTGATTTTCATGATTGTGAGATAGCTATTGAAACACAATAATGCAAATTCTGCATTCTGCTACCTCCATTCTAGAGAAAAAGGGCGTCTATAGCTTGTTACAACTCTGCAATAGACAGGTTCTGCTTTGGTGAGTAAACTGTCCTTTTGCTTTGGTTACGTAAAAAACTAGTTTTTATCATAAACAGTTGCAAAACCGCCTGAACCAATAAAAAATTTAACTCCTGGTTCTATAATTCCAATGAAAATAGTATCAAATGATTATAATAGTCAGGAAAAGCCCACAAGGTACAATTCTACTGGTTTGTGTTGTGGTGTAGTCTCTTGGAATGTCTTGGTAGCGGAATATGACTGACGATATCATTAATGGATTGTAATTAATTAAAAAATAACATGAAAATAGCCTTTCATTGCCTTGAATTCAAAGAAAAGTTTCTCAATTGTTTACCGCAGCTAACATTAGTGGTTGTAGCAAATGGTGAGGGTCTAGTTCGCAGTTATTATGTGAATTCACTAATTAGTATTGTTAACATATTGAAAATGAAACCAAATAATGAGATGTAAAGATAAAGTGTGTCAACTACTTATAAGAGCCTGTATAAGTCTAAACAACTATCAATTCTATGGGTATGAGTTGAAGTTGGGACTGTTTTAATTGCCTAGTGACGGTAAATAACAATTTTTTATATTTAACAGAAGGTAGTAAAATCAAGCTTACAAGAAATTTCAACTATGATAACTTAGTTTCAGTAAAAAGAGTCTCAAATGAATATATAAGCCTGCAACAGCCAACAATGTACAATGCTAACGGTTATGGTTGAAGTTTAGTCTGCAGCAATGGCTTGATAACGATAAATGACTGATGTTATAATTAACAGATGGTAATTGTAATTAAATATTATGAAAGTAGCCTTTCGGTGCCTTTATTACATAGAAAAGCGTCTCAATCGCAGCTAATATGGACGAGTTATAGGGGATTACTAAGCGTTTAGTTCACTGTTGTAATACTAATTTCCAAATCGCTATTGTTAAAATCTTGATTTTAAAGATCTACTGTTGTATTAATACTAGAGCAAAAGGTGTCAAATGCTTATACCATCCAGTATAAGCCTGCGATGCACAATTCTAAGAGATGGGTTAACATTTTGACAGATTCATTGCCTTTGCAAAGTTAAATTGTAATTTTTTGTCTTTAAGAGACAGCCATTGAAAGAAGATAACACAAATTTTGTCATCTGCCGCCTCCATTCTAGAGAAAAAAGGGTGCCAATAGCTTTGTACAACTGGTACAAGCCAGCAATCAACATTACAAGGTTCTGATATGCTGTTTGAACTATTCCGTTGTTTTTGAAAAGTATATAACTAATTTTTATCATAAAGAGGTGGTAATGGATTCGAATCAATAAGAAAATGAACATATACCACATTAATTTCATTGAAAAGAGTGTCAAATGCTTATTACATACAGTATAAGCCTGCAATGCACAATTCTAAGGGTTGGGTTAAGATTTGTCTAATTTCATTGCCTTTATTAAGCTAAATTACTTTTTTTTTATCGTTGGGATTTTGCTTTTGAAATAAATTATACAAAGTTTGCCTTCTCCTACCTCCATTCCAGAGAAGAATGGTGTCAATAGACAGTTAAAACTATGCAATAGACACATTATAATGTTCTGGTCTGCTGAGTGAAATGTTGCGCTGCTTTGGTAACGTAAATAAATTATTTTTTATCCTAAACAGGTGGTAATAGACAGAAAGTAAGTAGAAATGAACCTGTGCTGCCTTAATTCCAACGAACAGAATTTCAAAAGATTATAATAGCCAGGAAAAGCCCACAATGTCTAATTCTACTGGTTTGCGTTGTAGTGTAGTCTGTTGCATTGTCTATGTAGCGGAAAATGATTGATGTTATCCATTAACAGATGGTGATTGTTTTAAAATACTAGCCTTCCATTGTCTTTATTAATGAAAAAAGCGTCACAATAGCTTTATTCAGCGAGTATCAGCGTGTTATACTGATTACTAAGATTCTATTCGCAGTTTTGATGATAATTTCCTATTCTTTATTGTTAAAAGATTGAAATGTAAGAATTTTGTCGCATTAATACCAGAGAAAAGGGTGTCAAATATAGTTATTACATCCAGTATTAGCCTGCAAGGCACAATTCTAAAGATTACTCTGCAGCAATGGCTTGATAACGATAAATGACTGATATTATCATTAACAGATGGTAATTGTAGTAAAATAATGTGAGAGTAGCCTTTCATTGCCTTTATACATAGAAAAGCGTCTCAATCGCAACTTATATGGACAAGTAATAGGGGATTTACTAAGCGTTTAGTTCACCGTTGTAATGCTTATTTCCAAATCTGTATTGTTAAAATCTTGCGTTATAAGTCTTTTGTTGCATTAATACCATAGAAAATGGTGTCAATTGCTTATTACATCCAGTATAAGCCTGCAACGCACAATTCAAAGAAGTGGGTTAAAATTTGGGCAGATTCATTGCCTTTGCAACGTTAAATTGTAATTTTTTATCTTTAAGGGATGGCCATTGAAACAAAATAACACAAATTTTGTCATCTGCCGCCTCCATTCTAGAGAAAAAATGCTGCCAATAGCTTTGTACAACTGGTACAAGCCTGCAATCAACATTAGAAGGTTCTGATATGCTGTTTGAACTATTCCGTTGCTTTTGAAACGTAAATAACTAATTTTTATCGTAAACAGTTGGTAATGGATACGAATCAATAAGAAAATGAAGCTATACCGCCACCGCTAATTTCATTGAAAAGAGTTTCAAATGCTTATTACATACAGTATAAGCCTGCAATACACAATTCTAAGGGTTGGGTTAAGATTTGGCCAATTTCATTGCCTTTGTTAAGCTAAATTTTTTTTTTTTGTCGTTGAGAGGATACTATTGAAACAAAATAATACAAAGTGCACCTTCTCCAACCTCAATTCAAGAGAAGATTCGTGTCAATAGCCAGTTAAAACTCTGAAATTGCCACATTATATGGTTCTGGTCTGCTGAGTGTACTGTTGCGCTGCTTTGGTAACGTAAATATATTACTTTTTATCATAAACAGGTGGTAATGGACTCAAATTAAGTAGAAAATGAACCTGTGCTGCATTAATTCCAACGAACAGAGTTTCAAATGATTATAATAGCCAGGAAAAGCCCACAATGTACAATTCTACTGGTTTGCGTTGTAGTGTAGTCTGTTGCATTGTCTTTGTAGCGATGAATTATTAACGTTATCAATAATAGACGGTAATTGCATTAGCGATAATCAGCGTGTTATACTGATGACTAATCGTCCATTCGCAGTTTTCAGGTGCTGACTTAGTTTCAGTAAAAAGAGTCTTAAATGATTATATATGCCTGCAACAGCTTACAATGCTAATTTCCAAATCGTTATTGTTAAAATCTTGCTTTTAAAGTTCTACTGTTGTATTAATACTAGAGCAAAAGGTGTCAAATGCTTATTACATCCAGTATAAGCCTGCAATGCACAATTCTAAGAGGTGGGTTAAAATTTTGACAGATTCATTGCCTTTGCAAAGCTAAATTGTAATTTTTTATCTTTAACCCTATTTGGACTGGGGGGGTACAAAGTACCACAATCGTGAACTTTTGCTTATAACTTTTGTTCTATGCTATATTAAGAGATGCCCGTTGGTGACTTTTAACATTTATTTATTGGCAACAGAATGAGACAAAAAGTTCTCGAAATAGTTGCGCCCTTTAGCGCCCAGACGCCCTCTGAAAATATTATCCCATCAAGTTTCCTCAAATAAATATTTTTTAACTCATTTTTAATCGACCAATAAAGACTCAAGAAGACTATTTTTGAATATATTACACCTTTCTCATGGCAAACAGAAATATTTTACCTGCTCAGTGCTTCTGTGTGATCCTTGGGCGTTATTTGGGAAAATCGTCAAAATTCAGGGGGAAAACCCAAATTATGACCTCATCGCCGCCACAATGACGTCATAATTAAAACGACGAAGTTAAATTGTCGGGCTTATGATGTTGTACCACTGTGTCAAGTTTATTGACGGTAGCATAACGTTAACACATATTCTGGAGGTTTGGTAATTTGTACCCCCCCCCCCCCACCCCCACAGCAAAAGAGCCCGTCCCAAATATGGTTAACCCTATTTCAACCGGGCTT
>JAUCNQ010115621.1:0-11170 GCA_032352715.1 Bougainvillia muscus
TAGAAAAAATTATCGAAAGAAATTATTTTAGGGATTTTCAAAACAATTTTTAATAGAGATTAGAGAAGGAACGAAAATCCTTTTTCATACAGCCTATTTTCCACTAGCGAATTTTTCATTGAATCGAATTTATTCGCTGCAAATATTTATGTCAGAATATTTTCTAATTTCCACTAAAAAAGTTTTCCTATTTCGAAGAAGAGTAAAACAATTAAAAAACAAACGGTTGAACTGATTCCAAGTGCATAGATTATAAAGAAATTAATATATGCTTTTGATTGGCGTGCGACTGATTTCGATTAAAAATGTAGGATTCCATCCTACTACGAAATTCGACAAGCAAATTCGACATAAGATTTATTATTGCGTAATTTGTTATAACTGCGCATGTGTAACTTCGAAGTAATTCGATTCGATCGAAATAAATCGCAAGGGGAAAATCGGCTTACGGAGGAAGGTTACCTTATCGAACGTGTTTGATAAACAAGGCAGGCTCTTTCTTTCATGACAATAATTGATATTCTTACATGGATCAAAATTAAGCTGCTTCAAAAAGAAATTTTGAGAAGAGCATAACCTTATACAAAATATCGATGAGCAATTAGTATTTATTTCTAATTAGAGCATTATCTTTTGCGAATTGATCCGAATTGATCATTTTTCGACGTTTATTATCGGACCAAAATTAGAAAAATTCGTGAAAGTTTCAATAGTCCTATTTCAAGCATACTCTCCCTTGACTAATTGTAGGGGGTGGGTAAATTCCGTTTTTAGGAAAAGATGAACACCCAATTCACTTTATTAAGCCCCCACCCCCCCCCCCCAAAAAAAAAGGAAATTTTCCCAGACAACCGCTCCTGCTGCAGGACTTTTAAGACATATATGACCATGTTTGGACCATACACTATTTTAAGGGTAATTTACTCCCTTACTGGTTTTCAAATATAGCAACACCACCTCAAGTAGGCACGGGAGTATGTGGGTCATTATGATCTGCTAGGTTCTGGTTCAGTTCAGGAAATGAACTTAACAACCTTTACAAAAAGGTACTTCGATTAAGATTATTTGAAATATAGCAAGCCGAAACAGATGCTTCAAAAGTTTAGTGTTGTATTAATAGTTAAACATCATAAAACGTTAAAATTACAAAAAGCTTTATAATACATTCCACACAAAATCAAAAAAACTGTGAGCATGACAGTCCTCTCCATTGAAATGACTGTCCATTAGTAAAAGCGGGAGAGACAGTCAGATTGATGAAGTGGCTATAGCTCGTAAATAAAAGAGTACTCCAAAAACTGAAACAAATTATCACAAGTATAAAATATCAAAAGTGCTCCAAAAATAAATATTTGAAGAAAAATAATCTAATTACCCCACAAATGTCTTGACACGCAGGCACGAAATTCCAATGCTTAATTTTACCGCATTTATAGAGAAATAAGAGGTTTTTGAAGAAATCACAAAGAAATCACAAAATACGAAGCAAAATAAGTGGCTACTATAAAAATAATAGCGAACATAACTGTTATCCTGAAGTAAGCAACAAATTTTATTAACATAGTAGCATATTAATACTAGAGTAGAGTCTGCAGAGCCAAATTAATCTGATAAGCCTGAAAATCGTTAATATTTAAACTTCTGGCCTAAGTGACACTGCTGCCAAAGAATTCTCTAAGCAACCTGGTTGAATAAATTCAATGAAAATCTATAATTCACAAAAATAGTAATAAAACAAATACGTAAACTAAAAACATATTTTTAGATCATCAGGGTATCACCAAACTGATTCTATTAAACGATGTGTTTTAGTCTATCTGTTAGTTCTTAGTCCTACAACCAATATCTTTAATAATAGCGTGTTTTTAGAAATGACACTGTAAATTCGTTAACGAACATTTCACTGTAAATCTGTATGCATCCATTGGTTTTAAGTGCAAGAGACATAACGAAATTTAAGTTGAGGTGCCTATCTATGATGATTGGATTTCTAACGGATTTGGTTGAATTCAAAACAGTTACCAAATATGCACCAATTTGTCTCTGAAGATAGTCATCAACGAACTCGTCTTTAACCTCCAATGTACAATGTCTTACCTCACTTTATCACGAAACCTGAGAAAAAAACATGTACGTATAACTAGTTACACTTGTTGAATCTCAAAAGCGTGCTTCGAGAAATAGCAATAATTATAAGGCTTCTCACAGTTGCAAAAATGTTTTTAAGAAAATCTTTGATCCACTTTGGGCAGAAAATGGCTCTTCGATTTGATTGTATCGTACTTATAATATGACAATAAGAAAAAAGAAAATTCTCCAATATTTTCTTCTATTCTCATTTCAATGTCACGGTTTCCCTTTTATATCAGTTACATTATTACTGATCACACCAAGATGAGATGTATCACTTTTCAAAGAGTAAAATTTCATTTTAGTTACATTTTAATTTAAGAAGAATCTTAAACAATCACGCCATCATCAAAGTCATTGTCATCATCAGGGGATGGGCTGTGTCGTCTAGATTTGTCAACTTGTGCGTAAGTTGCATTCGATGCAGCAGCGCCTGGTCTTCCACTGGCTGGATATCCCATTTCATCAACTTTAACTTCTGCATAATTTGAGGGCTCTGGAGCAGGACGAGGACCCTGTCGTCCACCAGCAGCA
Organism: Bougainvillia muscus; assembly: GCA_032352715.1. Lineage (NCBI taxonomy): Eukaryota > Metazoa > Cnidaria > Hydrozoa > Anthoathecata > Bougainvilliidae > Bougainvillia > Bougainvillia muscus. Next base: position 2,665 of record JAUCNQ010115621.1, read on the forward strand.
CCAAGTGAAGCATACACTGCTTGGTCAGGGTCTATTTGACGTTCAGGCGGTCTGTTTAGCTTAGGTGCTGGTTCATAGGTATTCTAAAAACAAGAAGTATAAAAAATGTATATTTTTAAGTATGTTTTTTCTTTCACACGATGAACTTTTATAAAGAAGCAGAATTGGAATTAAGGGCTGTCTATTACAATACATTAGAATTGAGTTAGATACTTAACACTAAATCCCCATACTATATATTAAAAGCAGTCTCTCTTCAATAAGTTTCTGATCACCCCAAAGATTAGATATCTCTTTCCGTATTTAATAACTTACCTCTGCTCTACCATCTCGGTTATCCATAGCAACATGGTTATAACTAAAGTAGAAGGAAAAAAAACTAATATCCAGACCTAATTGTGATCATATTCGTAAATTATGTTTACATTATTTACTGGAATATCAATACAATTGAAAGCAAAACCATATGTGTTACGCTTTTGATGATGCAGTATCATTATTATAACTATTATTTAAAATACTATTTCCGAAAATTATCCTTCATGGAGAGTGCGTTTATTCTTTCATTCGTAAAGGTTGATCCTGCTAAAAACACTATTTACATTTATGTTAACTTGGGTAGTTTTTCCCCGTATTTTGAAAAAAACATTATTAATATTTATGTTGGCGGTTAAAAGATTGTAAAAGATTTACAACCTATTGTCTGTCAGAAGAATTTCTTTGATTTAGGTACAGAGATATAAGAGTAATGGATTAGTAAAAAGGTAAGTGCTATTCCCTATGATAATTACCTGTTGCTACCCCCATCAGCATCTAAAAGAAAAATATATAGTTTAAGAAATGCCACACACCAGAAATAAGAATAACACTTAAAACAAATTATAAGAATGTACTATATTAGTTAGTTATAGTGGATATGTCATCAATATCCCTATTTGCAAATATCAATTTATCTAGTTATCTAAAACAAAATCTTCCAAATGACCCCACAAGACAATAATGTAAAGGAACATTTAAAAAATAGGGTTAGTGTATTCTTTGTATGAAAGGGGAAACTTACCAGTATTACTAGTTGAACTTTTGCGGTCTAGACAAAAACAAAACTAATAAGTACTTTCTAATGTTGTTTTATGTGTAGGTGCATTCGAAGTTTTGGTTTCAAATAGTGTGTGTAACAGGATGGAAGACACAAGAACATAGAAGATAGTGCATAGAGCATTAAAACGCTATGACAGAAATATACATGCCTGCCTTTTTTGCTGTGTTATAGTAAATTAAAAAACTGCAAAACAGTTGAAACAAAACCATTTTTACTTAGAAGAAATAAATTTAAACCCCATAGCCAAATCATGCATTCACTACATCAACCTAAATTACATAATTCTTACTTTTTCTTTTCACAAGTATCACAACAACAATAACAACAACAATAACGGCAAGAACACCAATAACAGCCCCAATAATAACCGGTGTATTATCGCTTGAGCCTGTACTCGGTTCTAAAAAGAAGTTTTGTATCTTATAGCATTAGGCCTACACTTCCCCTGATTTATCTCTAGATTTGCACACCACTCTGCTAACCCTGTGATTCCAAGCATCCATTTATAGGGGAAATGACTGACCTTAGTAAGCTCAATATTTTACTACCGTAATAATACTGCCTTTATCTTAATGCTGTAATATTAAAGTCATCTCGTGATCATTTAATACAACAGACTGCTGTCTAGACTTTTTAGCTATTGAGAAGTATGTGTTTGCACATACTTCATTCAAGACGGGGACAAGTATAATCAAGATTTTAGTATCAGATGATAACAAAAACAGATCAATTTGATGCAATCTGGAAAACAATGACTGCGACATCAACATAAATTACCTTTTGTAGACTTCTCAGGTGTGGTAGTAGGTGGTGAAGTTGTAGTTAATTTGGTGACAGTTACATTTCCTTTACTAAATTCACCAACTTTTCCCTGGAATATAGATCGCACATAGACTTTAGTTGCGTTTTTTATGTTGTCATCACAATATAAGAAACTATTATCATTTCCAGCAGAAGCCACATAATGTGTACCACCAGGGAGCATGTATTTCACTTCATATGTTATATTGCATACACCAACATTTACAGAGGGAAAAGAAACAAGAATGCAGCTCTGTTGGCCACGTAATTCTTCTGTGGCTGATATGTCTTTTATTGACGGAGGATCGGCTAAAATGAAAAAGAAGGAAAATAATCCAATCATTCAGAGATAAGTGTTCTTTTGCTTATCTTAAAATCTTATGAACATGGCAAATTTTCATGATAAAAATTGCAGAGTAACAAAACACTTAAAATTAACATTCCATTGCATCATGTTTATTTATGAACAGTTTGATTTGATGATGTACATTAGCTATGGAACTTAAACTACGTTATTAAAGTTTGAAAGAGGCATTACATTTCTCTACATTAACGTGTATTACAGCACTAATCGCATGGTCCAATTACAAATAGCAGGTGATTGCGTTACGAGCAGGGCACTATTAATCTGTAATTGCATTCTGAGTTGTAATTGCAGGGCAATTACAATCACAATCACTCTATGAAAACATTGCAAATACAAAACAATAATCTTTGAAAGAAGAAAAAAATATTTGATTGTTTAAACAATCGAACGTTTTAAACCAATCAAATTTATTGTTACAAATTACAAATAATTCTAGGGTCCTATTTAAATTTGCAATGTTTACATCAATGAAATAAGAAAGATTTGAAGTAGCAGAACTTTTTGTGAATCTCCATACGATTAACCAGGAATAGCATGACTTTTCGTTTCAAAGTTTTTCAAATAGCCCTCACTACGTTCGGGCTATTTTGAAAAACTTTAAAACGGAAACTCAGGCTATTTATCCCAAATTGCCCTCCATGTCATGCTATTACTAATACTAATTATGTAAAAATTAGCACTGAAATTCAGCAATCAATCACGAAAGAAATAACCGTAAAATCTATAATTATAGATGCTACGCCACACAAATCATTTGGTTTTACATATTTCGCATATTTACCTGCTACATTAAAAATGGCACTAGTATTCAAAATGCCATGTACATTCTCCGCAGTAAACTTGACCACTTTATTACAATTTTCTACACTAATATTTTTAAAGTTAAGACTGTAAACCAAACCATTTGTTCCATTTCTAGTACTCTCTGCGGGTTTTTCAGCAGTAGTTATCTGATCTTCATATATCCATTGAAAGGTGGGCACGGGTTTCCCACATATCTCAGTAGTTAAGACCTGGTCAGATTGACTGACAATGGTATAGGTGTGTTGGATTCGTTTCCCACAAACATAAGGTTTACCTGTGAAGTATATAAATATTGGTAATCATTGGCAATAGACAAGTTGCCTGAACAACAAAGTTAGAGAAATGGATAATCAAAATCATTGTACAAAAACCCAGTCCTACTATTTTTTCCAAGGTTAGATTTTATGTTTCCAAACTTCTTATGAATTTGATGGTTAATCAACGAGTATCTATACAATCAAAACCCGGAATGAAAACTACAGTTGTAGGACTGATTTATAGCTTCAATTACAAAATATAAATACCGTAAATAGTCTTATTAATGCCTGGAGAGCGTATTACGTTTTTTAACTTTTTGAGTAGGCGTTTATTGGAGAGAGGCGTTTATTGGAGGAGAGGGGCGTTTAATAAATTTGGGAGATTGGAGTAGGCATTTATTAGAAAATATAACATGAAAATAGATCTCATTTGATATTATACGTACTAGTTTTTATTGATTATCATGTATTTCTAATAAGCGCCGAATTTGAGGAAATATCACTAGCCTGGAGTGCGTTTATTAGAGAGGGGTTAATGAATTTTAACGCTTTTACTGGGCGTTTATTGAAGAGGGGAGTTTATTCAACGGTGGGCGTAAATGAGAGCATTTACGATAGTGTTGTACAAACTGGACAAAGGAATCAACTATCTATCTACTCGAAAATGCAGTAACTTTGAACAAGTCCTGTTGACTCTAAGCCCAATATATACAAATATACAAATACAAATTCTACAGTTGATATAAACGACCCAGTTTGTTGAAACATAAATTTCTTCAAACGGGAAGCAAAAACTTCCTATTTTGTCATAGATAGAAAAGTAGTTTAATCGACCAAATTAGACTGCAACACATTCCAGTCAGGGAAACGTTCTGTCACAGGTAAATAACAAATTCAAGAGATTGTGGTACGGATATTATAGCGTTTCGGTTCAAATTACAAAAGCAAAGTCAAATACCACCAAACTGTGATTGCCCCGACCATATATAAAGTAACACCGAAAAAGTGCGCTAAATCTCCTACCTTCAGTGAAAATGTATTTTGAGAAATCTTGGCCATATAGATTCTGTTGCAGTACCAATCTTCGAAAATTTCATAGATCATTTTCCAGAGGTTGGAAAAGTAAGGAGAGTTTTCTTTACTCCATTTCTTATGTATAGAGGACGTTTAGAGGGTTCACATTAATAAAACTTCTTTCAAAGAAATATCAACTCTGCAGGAGTAGAAAAACATGGATGAGTTTAGCTGTAACTCACTGACTTGATGATGCATAAAGTAAGACTACGTTTACATGGAGTTTCACTTCGCCCGAAGTGAAATTCTTAATTCACTTCGGTCTGCTGTTTACATGACACTTCACTTTGGGCGAAGTGGAAATCCATTTCACTTCGGGGACGGTCAATTCCGAGATCATTAGCGTGTTCCTTTCACAAACCAAAGTGTTCAACCAAAGTTTTGGAAAATTCCTGCAATGCATTGGTTTCAGTTGACGCCAGTTTCGAAAAATCCAATCGTGTTCAGATTCGTGGTTATTTTGTTTAAAATGTTAGTGAAAGGAACACGCTAGTTTTGTTTGTTAATTGTTACAGCGCGTGCGCAGTGACATGCACAGCAGTTTCACTTTAGTTAGAAGTATTTACATGAGAAACTCACCTCCGAAGTGAGATTTCACTTCGGTCATTTTGACCGCAGTGAAATTAGACCCGAAGTGAGTTTCACTTTGCCCTTAACATGTAAACGCTTACAAGAGTTTGACCAGAGACCGAAGTTGTGAAAATTTCACTTCTGGCGAAGTGAGACACCATGTAAACGGCCCCTAAGAATGATTTAACATTCTCAGTTGGAGAAGTAGTCAGGATTCCCAACGATAAACCACTTTTTATCCTTCTATTTATGCTTCATTTTTTGATTTTGCTGTTTTGATTTTTGAGTAAACTTTGATGAACGGGAACATTGGGTTGCAGCGCTAATTTATCCGGGTCAGTATATGTCCGGGAACGATGATTAGCTTCCATTTGTACGTAATTATATCGTCATTGCATAATTTGAATAATGTTATACTGATTTTGTGTCTACCGTGTCTAAAGTTATCTATTTAGTTATTTTTCTCATATAGTAATTAAATATTAACAACGTAGACAAAAATAACCAATCAAAAACGTACTTGATATTCTTACACGGACTTGATATTCTTATTCAATTAATTTCCGTGCAACTAGAACTCCTTGTGAATGTGTGAAACGTAATTAGTTATTCATAAGAAGCATTGTGTCGTACATTATATTTTATCTTACTGACGTAAAAAAATGAATAATTAAGAAAACTACTTCTCCTAAGCTCTCTTTTTTCCCCTTTTCTTTCTATCTCCCTCTTGTAGGAAAAAAAGTGAACTTAGTATATACTAGGCTATTGGAGAAGGGATATAACCTCCTATGTTGTGACACATGCTCACAACGTGCAGACCTTCAAATCAAAATTTTCATCACCAGTCATTATAATAGTTTAATTAAAAAAAAACCTGCATTCCATCGGAATAATTCAATTCAGTTTACACCCAAAAGATTTTGGCCTACTGTATTTTTTAACAGAACCACAGCAGTTAAAAAAACTGAGCTATGAATCATAGGTAAGAACAGAAATATATATACAGATTTGTTTTCTTACTTGTTACTTCAAGAACAGTTTCTCCACTGACAATGATATCTGTAAATTGATCTAAGATCTGATACTTTATAACCAATTTATCATCATCAAGAGTCAATGGGCCAATTTTGATTTCAAAGATTCTCACATCACCAGTTCCTGTCATCTTTGGGTTATATATTCTATTTTTCAGTGTTGGTGGATTTTCAATAGAAGTCAGGCTATCCAAAATTGTTGCAATTACATTACCGGGTTCAGAGACAGTTTCAAATGCTCTGAAAATAAGAAATGTTTTACCACTAGGTATCGTAAGTGTCCATTTTAAAACAGTAAATGTTCCGTTTGCAGCCGAAAATCCATCGGTAGTAACTGCATCTAAAGATAAAGAACTGGAGTTGTTATATATATCTTTAGCTGTGAGAGTAAGTCAAATATGTAAAAATCTGTACTAAGTAAAAATTGATTTACATTTGTAAGGTGTTAAAAGATATCAATAACTAACATTATGAGTCCTAGAAGGAGTCTATAAAAAGACTTATGTTAACGTACTATACAGAAAAGTTTACATTAGCAATATGCACGACCATATTTTCCTATTTCGCACTTCACTATATAAGAGGTGGAAGCAATAAGGTGGCGAACCAGACAAAACGTGACAACAGAATTAAATGCAGTAATAAATTGTAAGTTAATAAAACTGAAGAATTCTTTATAAGGCTAGCTGATTTCCGTATGAACCAGAGATCCAACCTTCCGTGATCTTGATTTACAACTGGTTGAAATCGTTGCATGTTTTGAAAACTACAGGCACAACACGACTTGAAATAGAAGTTACAAAGAACATGACTAATTGCTTAATGCAAAGATTCAAAGCACACATTTCCATCGCCCCAATGTCGCACTATTATTAATTCACTTCCGGAGGCATGTATGGCATTCCTCTAACTTGCATATTCCACAGCACTCGACGCAATTAAGGCTGCTCGCTACGGCTCGCACGGCGTTTTCGGAAAAATATTCTGATTCGGTGAAGATATCTTTCGTCAGATATTTTTACCGTGGTTGTTTGTAGGGGGACGACTTTCTTCAAAATCTTGACCTTTTTAATTGAACGAGTGTGTCCGCTATGCGTTAAATTTTATGGTCTGTGTATTCACTTTTTTCATTACGCGATTACGAACAGTGAAGGCGAAGGCAGCCCTTTTTGAAGGTATCCAGAAGAAAATTAGAAGTACGTTAATAAATATCATCTCGAACGTTTTTCTCCGAAGTTTTAAGTTTTCTCTTATCTTTCCCAATCTGAATAAGCTAGCTATAAATGTAGTTTCTTCCTCTTCTCTCTCTCCCCGCCACTGACTGACTGCTGATCACACACAACAGACAGCTTCTTAGAGTCTGGCTATCTAGCTGGAGCTTGGCTGGAAAAAAAACAAAAAACACCGTAGAGAGTTAACAGGCACTTTATAGACAGGCACTTTATATATATCTTATCAATTTTTCATCATTCTCAACTTATTAGCTAGCTAGCTAGCCTTGTTCTGTGTGTATAGCACTAATCTCTGTATTATTTTACACCGAACCAACAATCGATCAGCCTAATTTTGCTATCTAGTAGCATGTGTAGCTATAAGCTACTATACTAGCTTTTTATACCCTTCCTTTTTATACGTATTTCCCCGTTTTAACCCCGTAAACTATGTAACGCTACCGTGTAATACTCCCATATATGATTTACGGCCGTATTTACCCTCCGTATATTTACGGGGTTTTACGAAGAGTCAGCACCCTCGTCATATAATACAAGTTTTTCGGGAGGGTTCTGACTCTTCATAAAACTCCGTTAATATATGGAGGGTTACTGTAATTTTTGGTGATCACCCATCTAACATCTGGTTGGCACCGTAATTACCCCGTAATACCACTGTAAATCTTATATATATACAGAAGTGTTACAGGGTCTTACAGCATTGGTTACGTATTGCCACGTAAATAATAGGGATACGGTGGAACATTACAGGGATAATTATCTGAATTAAATAGAGACAGCCAATGTACTCTCCTTACATGGTTTTACGAATATTCATCAGCACCCTCAGAGTTTTTCAAGGGCAAACACGACGTAAAGAAACGGAGTGATGTAGATTTCGCTAGAAACTTTCTTGGATTGAGGGAAATTGAATAATGTATGGGAATAAACTTTTGCGAATAAGTAAAATGGATTTTTCTGAGAGAAAAGGAGAAAAGGAAAATGAAAAAATAATGAAGTATTTTGTTCCGTTCTCTGATGTGTATACTTTATTTCGCGAAAGTTAATTCTCACGAAAAATCCAAAAACAGCTAATTCGCGAAATTCGTGAAAGTTTCTTCCAAAAATTTCGCGAATTTTTTGACTCGCGAAAGTTTCTTCCCTTAAGGTACTAAATAATATACTATATAAAGAAGTAAATTTAGCTTTGCAAAATTCAAGCTTTCACTCCAACAGTGAAAGCGCCATTTTTGAAACCGCGTTCGTGGTACCATTATAGTGATATTTGG
>JAUCNQ010115632.1:0-11169 GCA_032352715.1 Bougainvillia muscus
TTCATACAGAAGGAGTGTTTTTGTGCATACCTAGTATGCACAAAAACACTCCTTCTGTGATGAAAATGGTTCGTATTTCGAAACGAATTTTGTGGACGGTCCCTAAGTAAGCACGAAAAAACGCCTAACAATGTTGCTAAAGGTAGTTGAAACCTTTTCAACTACTAAAGCGACCAAGGCAACTGCGAGTGATATTAGCCAATCAAAAGCCACTACTTCTTGCTTTCACTCAGACAGTGACAGTGAAGTGTGAACGCACCTTAAGGGATTGTCCACAAAATTCGTATCAAGTTTACAGAACATACAGAAGGAGTGTCTTTGTGCATACTTCGTAGGCACAAAGGCACTTCCTTCTTACATGATGATATAGTACGATTTGCGATACGAATTTTGTGGACGGTCCCGAATAAACAGAGTTAATAGCGGTATTTAGTCGAATAATCTTTTGGTGAAATCACCAAACCTCTTCCTTTTCTTGCACCTCTATAAACTGTTTCTAAAATATCAATCATTTCTTGTTTATCCTCTAAAGGCCAATTGATTTTATTATTATTACCTGTACCCAAATCAATCATAATATGTTTATTACGATAAAAAAACATGACTGTACAAGGATCATACAATTCATACATTTTATTAAAATCAGGTACTTCTGTAATATCCACCAAATAAATAACAACAAAGTTTTTTACTTTATCAGCAATATTATATAATGTTTCATCCATTGTCATACATGTAGGATCCCAATCATGCCCAAATCTAATCACAACAACTCGATCTTCTTCTGTTACTATTGCTTGATCTACTTGGTAACCATTGTGGAGATGGGGTAACATATAAGACATGATGGTTCCGGTTAGATATCAGTTCTCTAAAATAAATTATTAAATTGTGTTACATTACTTTCTTAGATCATGGACAAAGTTCGTATCACACAAATGGGGTACTATTATCATCAAAGAAGTGTCTTTGTGCATACCACGTACGTGCAAAGAGACTTCTCGAACAGAGATATCTCTAAATTAAAATTGGTACAAATTACAATACAAATTTTAAGGATGGGCTCTAAGAAATCGTCTGTAATAGTCTAACAAACACTTTTGGATCAAATAATTGATGCAGAAGTAAACATAAGGGTATTATAAAACGGTCAAATGCATTTAGGATCAAAACAGATGGCACCAATCTACGTTTTTTTCGGTCGGAATCTACGCCGGAAAGTTTTACGGGGTTTTACAATTTTCCGTTTTTCCGGGCAAACGACGTCATATTTGGAAATGTCTTATAATAATTAACAGTTGTGCAAAGTTTCATCCAAAAATGATGTGTACCTAAGAAAATACAGGCAATGTTTCAGCATTTTCAAGGGAAAGTATGAGAAATTTGATAGGTGGTTCTGATCAATGACCTCTAACTTGTAAAGTAGTCATTCTGAACAACTGAAAAACGGTCACAAGATGCAAAATATATTTATACTAAAAGTGACAAAGCTTCAAGACAGTTCAGCAAACATTCCAAAAGTTATTGTAAATAAATTGGGGGGGGGGGGGGGGGAGCATTATGGCCACCCCAGGGTTAATAGGGTGAAATACCCCACTTAACGTTGGTTTACTTGCATAAAAGAATTTGCCCAAAAGCTAAGAGGTGAGGCTTTTAGTATGTTAATCTAAAAGATACCAAATATGATAATGTTAAAATTTATTCAAGGTCAAACCTTATGTCGGCCAGACTAAAAGGGTTGAAATCAAAAAACAAAGCAAACAACAGACGCATTTGATGAGAAGCATTACTGCGTGGCAAACAAAAAAATACACAACTTAAATATCGAACAAAATATAAAAAGGAATGACGTGTAAGCATATGATCAGGGTTGTAAAAAGGGCTTATTCTGTATTTCAATCAACTGAATCTTAACTAGAAAACCTATGAGAAGCTGTTAAAACATGCCTAAACTAATACCACAAAGCTATTTAACTGCAACAATGCACAAAGAGTATGTAGGTATATATAATAATCAATCCATGAAATGCACATTGGAGTACAACATGAAAAAACAATGTCATTTTTCTACAAGGATACTCTGAAAGCATAGAGGAAAAACGGGGGTGATTATCAATAGAGTTTGGATCAGTGTTTTATTACAGGCAGTTATTTAAAATTGTTGCAACAAAAATGTAACCTCAAAAAAAAATTCAATCTAAATTAAAAAGTTCCATGACTTTTTCCATGACCAAAAAAGTTCCATGACTTTTCCATGATTTCCATAAATTCCAGAATAGGTGGCCTATATAAAGAATCAGAAAATTTCTCATAACGTGAAGTAAAACTCAAATCTTCTTATTTACATCTCGTGTGTTAAAGGAATTAATGTAAATTCCTGAGACGATCCCTATACTTTTAGGATTCTTTTTGCAGTCAAATAAAACGTCTCAAAAATTCGCTTAAATTCGCTTAACTATTCGCTTCATTCCTAATAATTTTCACCTCAGATGAAGTGTTATTGTAACACTTACGTGTTACAATAACACTTCATCTAAGGTGAAAATGAAGCGAATTGTGAAGCGTTTTTATGCGAATTTTTGAGTGCTTTGATGGTTTTAGAAGATCCGTGTCAAAAATCGTACCATTTTCATCACAGAAAAGTGTCTTTGTGCATATTAAGTATGCATCTTTTTGCATATTAGGTATGCACAAAGGTGCTTCTTCTGTATGAAAGTTGATACGAATTTTGTGGATGGTCCCTCCTTAGTGTATACGTTGATAGGTTTTTTAGAGAGAATCTAAAAACACAAAAGGTCTTTAACAAGAAATTAATCAAGACAAAATTTTACAGCGACTGTTCGGTTAAATATGCTACATCAGTAGCATTGGAAATGGTTATTTAACCGAACGTCTTTTGACCGTGCAAAAAATTCGTATCGTAATACGAACCAGTTTCATCACAGAAGGAGTGTTTTTGTGCATACTAAGTATGCACAAAAACACTCCTTCTGTATGAAAATTGATACTAATTTCCATACGAAATATGCGAACGGATCCTTATTACTTTGTCATGTTAACTTTCTTGTTTTTTAATCCATTTATAACTATGACGAATTTATCTCGCACAATCTTTAAATCGATTTACTCATTGGGAATGTTGAGTAATCGAGTCTTCAAGATCTCAACACTGCATAAATTTTTTTAATTTTTTGCTGATGTTTCTGTATTATAAAAAATATAAAAAAATAATAAATTTTTGACTTCTAGGTGACTTCTTTGACAGTCAGTTTCAGTGACAGATCCAGCCCAAGTCAGAGCAACACGAGGACGTGCTAAAAAAAATTAATTCTTAATAGCCTTCTGTATGATGATGGGTCTAAGAGATCAATCTTCATACAGAAAGCTATTAGTTACGTGTTACAATTACACTTCATGTGAATGAAAATTGATACGAATTTCCATATGAAACGACCACTTCATGAAAATCGGGATTATCCTATTTCGATTATATCTATGACGTGTGTATATGTAATCCGAAACCGATAATCCCGATTTTCATAAAGTGGACTAGCCTTTTTAATTTTCATCTTATGAAAAGTGCAAGTGTATTAAATGACTATTGTGAAAGAAAATATGCATAACGACTAAGAATTGACACACATGCCTTAACAATCCTGCACCTAATCCTGCAGTATTGTTCTACTAAGTATGACCATTTTGTGAGGCATCAAATGGGGTTTTCATGGAATTTGTAAATATTATAGTAATTAAATATCAACTTCGTTCTCAGTCCTTAAATATGAGATCTGGGAACGAAATGTTTTTTAAAATTTAAATGGGTACCACAAGAAGAAAAGATTAATTTATTTCAAAACAATCCTTAATTTTACGACTATTCTATCCAATTGCAAACTCTACAGAAGTCAAACAGAAAATGAAAGACTACCTAAAGATTCGTCTCAAAAGTTCGCTTAAATTCGCTTCACAATTCGCTTCATTTGTTACCTCAGATGAAGTGTTATTGTGCATACAAAGTATGCACAATAACACTTCATCTGAGATGGAAATTAATAGGAATAAAGCGAATCGTAAAGCGAATTTAAGCGAATTTTTGAGACGAACCCTAAGATCTTCTTGTGTGTTCTAATGAACTTATAGTATGTAGAGTTTGTAATTGGATACCATCCTATCCAGCGCTATCCCTAGTCAGAACATCACAATGGAGAACCAGAAATTTAATTCTTAGTAAGTTAATGTATGGTGATGGTTTTAAAGCAATTAAAATCAACGACTTTTCTCCCTTCTACCTACAAGGAACCGTCTTAAAAATTCGCTTCATAAATTCGCTTCATATCTATCAATTTTCGTCTCAGATGAAGTGTTATTGTGCATACTTTGTATGCACAATAACATTTCATCTGAGTAGAAAATTAAGCGATTTGTGAAGCGAATTTTTGAGACGAGCCCCAAAAGCAAGTAAAAGCTCCGAATCCACCTGTGATGTCGTGATGGCCAACACTATTAATGTTTTAGCTCAAAGCCTTGTGATCGGAACATCACTACGAAAGTTTCAGCTCAAAACTTTGTGATCAGAACATCACAGAGCATTAATTATGTATATACAATATGGATATAATGAATGAGTAAAGAAACGATGAAGCTATAAAAAAATACCAAAAATGCCAGTGAGTCATAGCAACACGAGGAAGAGCTAAAAGTTTTAATTCTTAATAATTTTCCGTATTAAGCGGGGTTTACACTATCAAACTTTGTATGGCCAACTTTGTTGGTCATACACAATTTGATAGTGTAAACTTAAAAATTGTCCAATTTTCACGCTCTTCATCTAAGTTGGTCATACAAAAAAAAAGTTGGATGGAGTTCAACTTTTTCAACTTTGTATGATGGCAAATCTGTCAATCATCTATTGATTTTGCTTCATTAATTATTAAAATATGCATAATCTATTGTTATGAAGTTTAAAGTGTGTTTAGAGTCCAACTATCTCGTCAGGGGATTTGATAATACAGTTGGAAGAGTGTAAACAGAGAAGTTTGATATGAATAATTTATGAGGTGGCTTATCATACAAAGTTGGTCATACAAAGTTTGATAGTGTAAACCCCATGCTTTGAATTTCCATTTTATTGCTATGACTGAGTCCCTCTGAGACCACTAGTCAGTAGTATATTAGGACCTAGTCAGTGCATCCAGATAGAGACTTAAGAGACCTCCTCTTAAGAGACCATCGCCAAACATTAAGCAATTAAAACTTTAGGACTTGGAGACTCCATTTTATTGCTGCGTTCCGGATCCGACTGTGATTCAAAAATCTCTTTATTTAGTGTTTCTGATGGACTACACTTGGTACATAAGAACATTTCTCGAAGTATCAACCTCGATCCCAGGTCATTTTGTATCTTTCTGATTCTTCGGATAGTCGATACGAAAACATTTTCGTATTGACTATCCAAAGAATCAGAACGATAGCAAAATGCCCTGGGATCGAGGTTGTCGCAGCATGCCATTTGTTAACTACAATTCAGTGCCAAGCGATATAACGATTCACTGTTTGATTTCTCCTATCAAACGATGATTCGTACGCACATATATCTGCGTCACTTAGTTAATGGTTAAATTTCTCCTAATCTGAAATAGCAGCAACTGCGTAAACATAACCATTTTTATGTTTTGAAACTATCATAAGTCCATGAATGATATCATTATCACCTGTATAGTAGACACGAACTTGTTTAGCGTCATCATGAAATATAACATATCGTAACGCGTCTTTAAAATCACTGGCATCATCACGGTTGTTAATCAAACCATCAAATTGAAGATCGCTCTAAGAAAAACGTAAACTCTTTAACGCCTGATGTCTGTCAAATGGTTACACAGACCTGAATATTCCTGCAGCCTTTGCTCAGGTATGTGTGAGCATTTTGTTTACACTAGGAGTCGTGTATAATAGCGAAAATTGATGACGGAAACTCATTTAATTATGAAATCGTCCTTGGCGGGATAATTTTGTTAAGAAAATATGTGTATAACCTTAATTGAACTTGTGTGAGAAAAGTGGTGGTCATTGGTACTTGTCAATTGCTACCTCGTTTACAGGGTCTTTCGGCTTTTTTGGACGCAGAAAAGGTTGCGTCATTTCTAGTAAATGAACTGAAAATGTCCTTACGGTGGTAATTTACCGCTATGTTCTCTCCCACTTGGTAGGTTGCAGATTACCGCTTGAAATACGTGTCTAATTTTTGTAACGTTTTGAAAATTCAGGATGAGCATTTTTGGAGATTTTCTTTCGAAAATATTTGTCAAGTGATCAGTTAATGACGCTCTCAACTAGGGTGAAAATATTTATCTTTTTAATTCGTAGGAATAAGCACTATTTTCAGATTCTACGCAAAAATCGTACGGAAAAGTGGTATCACTTTTTATTCTACGACCACTTACGCCCGAAATATGACGATGCTAAGAGTCGATATCCGCCCTGGGATTCAACTGAAGCCCTGCAAACGCAAAAGAGAGTATATCTCAAGAACAGTATGTTAAAGAATTTAGTGTGATACCACTTTTTGCATGATTTTTTGTTTAGAATTCAAAAACAGTAGTTATTCTAACGAGATACGAGGGCGTCAAATGAGGTCACGTGATGAAAAATTTAAATATCAAGTTTCACCAAATTTTGTGTCCAATGGCTATAATTTCATTAAAAAATAATTACGAAGCGTTAAAACTGGGGATGAAAACATTATTTATATATATACCACATTGTCTGCTGCAAACGGGAGAATATTAATGCATAATTACCGCCGTGTCTGTGTTTTCTAACTTCTCCATGCCCTCGTCTTTCTGTTCAGAAGATGTAAATGGACCTTCTAGATTAAGGCTCTGTTCCCATTCATCAAAATATTCATCCAAACGAAATATTTGTACCACACTTGTGTTTTTCAAGAAATCAGTGTAAATTTCTCGAACAACACTTTCTAAATCTAAAAGAAGAATAGGATCCATAGCTCGCTTAAACCTAATCGAAGCAATAAAATGCAGAACAAAAGTATTTAATTCTTAACAGTCGTTAAGGTGGGTTTTCAGTCATTCGCATGTCGCGTGACTGAGAAATAGTGGCTTTTGATTGGCTTGATACCAGTCCCAGTTGCGCTGGTCGCTTGGCAGTTGAACAAGTTTCAACTACTAGAGCGTGGTCGCAGCGACCAGGTGAATGAACTGAAAACCCAACTTTAGCCTATTAAAGACGATCACTTGTTAACTGATTGTAAAAAAAGAGACGACGGAAACGGCTGCTTCTCGACGTAGTTAAGGTTGCAGTTCAAGAAATTCATGAAATTTTTAAAACGGGGATTGTGTTCAAAGTTGCTTCGTCTTTTTAGGCTTACAATTTCATTTTGACCCTTTTAACTTTAATGCATCTGATGCATTAAGATGTTCTCTTCACAAAAATTCGATTTTTGTCCATTTTAGATTATGAATTTGGACGTAAATTGGTATCTTTTCACATACAACAATGTAATGGATGTGTAAAATCCACCATGCAAGAGGGAGAAATAGATATTGTATCCCCCCTGATTGCCTAATTTGCTATTTTGGCACCCTATATTGACCAAATAAAAATAAAATTTCAATGAAGAGTTGGGAAAATTATTCCTTAACAGAAAAATGAAATGAAAAACATCTTATATTACACAGAAGACTAAGGAACATTTATTTCCTTCAGGACACATTTCATTTCAATTAATTTCTGGACAACTTCTAAACGCAACCTTAACTACGTTGAGTATTTATTTTTACCTTCATTCTGATCCATTCGAACAAAAGCTTGTAACTCATCATCATCAAATATTTTCAAATGATCGATCAAAGACGCATCAGTTTCTCCTACAAATTATAATTACCGAAAAAATCTCGTTCCATGATTCAATTCAAAAATTGCGTTTCCAGAAAATTGATTAAGTTGCACTCATCATTAAAAATGGAATGGTTATGAATTTGTAAGAGAAATTGCTTCCTGTCTCTTCTTGTGACTATGCTTTCTTTCTATGATAACTTTTTCATTGTATCAATTTTTAAGCTTTTTTTCTGAAAATGGTACGATTTGCGATACGTTTTTATTTAAGACGACGATATAAAAATCATCTAGTTGTCTCGCAAATCAAAGAGATAAATTGCTCTGGAAACGAGGTTGATCTTTTACAAAGAAATAAAAAAAATCTCCGAGGTCGTGGTGTGTGTGTGTGTGCTTTATTTATACTCGGATTTTAATCCTAGCTATTTGAGCTAATTCAGTCCGAGTTTGTATGAGTGATACAATCCGTTCGATTGCGATATCCGGCCCCACGTGGTAACTCACATTCGATGTACTCCAGTCATTAGCAAGATATTAGTTTGTCATATGAAAAGATAGCAAGGAGCACTTTGTATAATGTTTGCATACTCGAGAAATGATAGTGGCGGATCCAGCCCTAGACAGAACAACACGGGGAAGAGCTAAACGTTTTAATTCTTAATAGCCTTCTGTACGATAATGGGTCAAGAGAACCATCTTCACACAGAAAGCTATTCGAATTAATCACTTTGAGCACGCTTTGAATCTCCATTTCAGTGCTGTGACTAGGTAAAACTGTGTCCTGAGTCCGCCTCTGAATGATATTGATCATATTTGTTATTTCTCGTGACAACGTGTTCATGCTTATCATCAGGCATCACGAGTCACAAGATTACAACCTTTTTTAGTAGTGACAATTTTAAATCTCTTTCAACGTTTTTTAAGCGAAATGTTTTGCAGCAAAACCATGTTTCAACTTATCGAGCAACCTTTTTCTCAGGTTTTACAATTTTCACGCTGTAATTCATTGCAAAGTATCAAACTCGTTTTAAGTGGGTTATGTCTCTGAGGCGTTCTCTGATTTGATATTTCGCTGACACCAAAACGGATTTTATTTTTATTTCCAATTTATTTTGAGTCGTTAAAATAATACAAAGATTAAAATATCATGATGCGATTGAGTGAGATAAGTTCTAATTGAACCAAGGATAGCACTTGTGAGAAAAGGTTTTTTTTGGCTTTCGATCACGTTAGTGGTGATAAAGAACTCGGTGAAGTTTTGTACCCGCTGAATTTGAAAAAAAGACATGATAGCATAGACATAATTTGACAAATTATAACAGAAATATTTCGTTTTCAGTTTTTCATCATTCTTAATATACCGTAAATGCTCCATTTAGCGCCATTACTAAATCGCTGACCTTAACTTGACTAAATGAGATGAGAGCATGATAACGGAAGCAATCCAAAAATGTATCTTACCAGACATAACGCAGGGTGGAACAACTTCTCCTAAACGTATTTTTTTTGTTAATTCCGTGCCTAAAAAATTAAAAAGAAATCCTCATTCACAATGCCATTCCATTTTTCTCGATTTTACCGAAATTGTAGCCTAAGCTCACTTTTTCCCCCTCAAATATCAAAATATCAAAATCAAAAAAATGAAACGTAAATAGAAGGATAAGAAGTGGGTTAATGTTGGAAATCCCGACTAAAAAAAGGGAATTGACCTGTTTTAGGGAACATTCTCTTTTAATAAGTAACCCAGAGGTTATAATTACCCGAGGGGGGGGGGGGGGTAAAAAGGGGAAATTGACCTGTTTTAGGGAACATTCTCTTTTAATAAGTAGCCCAGAGGTTATAATTTCCTGAGTCCTTTCTATTTCAACACCAAACTAAACCAAACTTCCCTCGAGCTCAATATCAGAAAAGAATTCCATATCAGATATGTACCATGTAACGCTCTTTTTCTGTGGCGTTAGTATGCTCTTGGGAATAAGACACGTGTGGGTACAGCGGTTGCCGCAGGGGTGCAAAATGCCAGGGGGATGGACGATTTTTGGATTTTATGTACACTCCCCAAACTTCCCACCTAAAAGTTTCAACAGTGTGTGCCTACAACCAAATGAAGAACACCACAACTTTCGATGCGAATGAGGTAATTGGAACCTAATGGAACACTTTTAAAACGTTTGCTTGAATATATTCTAACTAATAAAAAGATGTTTCGCATACATGTTATAAGTTCCGATCTCACACATTCTTTCCTTTCAACTCATTTACTAAAGCTGCTTGCTGAGTAATGGTTCGTCTCAAAAATTCGTTTTAACCCTTTAATGCGCAATGTAACAAAACGGTCACACACACTTTAACAATCCTGAAGCAAAATGCTTCAGGATTGTTTAAGCATGTATGATCCTTGAATTGACACTAAGCAAAAGCTTTAATTTGTTTCACAATTCGTTTAGTTTTCAACTTTGATGAAGTTACGTCAGTGTGCATACAAAGTATGGAATGAATATTATTAAGAGAATTTTTGAGACAATTCCTACATTTATTCTAAATAATTGGCGATGATTGGTACTAGTGAGCCTTACGAAGACGCGGTCATCTTCCAACCACAACTATTTATCAATTTAATTACCCATATTTCTAGCCTACTCGACACAGCAAGCTGCTTTATTAAATACTACCAAAAGAAAAGGGTAACTATTCAAAATTCCCAATAAATTAGTTTTTACCCGAAATAAACCCCAATACCCTGTTAGTTCCAAGCTCTCCCAATAAATTAAGAAGTTCCTAATTCATATTATAAAAGACCGAACCTTCACTTCTCGATTGACTTTTATCTTACACCCTCCACAAAAATTCGTATGGAAATTCGTGACAATTTTCACACAGGAGTGTCTTTGTACATACTTAGTATATGCCCAAACAAACTTCTTCTGTGATGAAAATAGTATGATTTGCAATTCGAATTTTGTTGACGGTCCCTCAAGCACAGAAGAGTAGACATACGAAAGAAAAAGTTTTAAGTCTGAAGCTTTCTTCAATATCCTTCAAGTTCATGCTAACAAGCCAGAACCTATTCAAAAACAGCAGAGCAACCAAAGTTTTAAGAAGCGTTGTATTGACCAACAAAGCTGTCTTTAATAGGAACTGGATGCGAAAATTAAAATTAAAATGTTAAGGAAACTGCTGTAATGTACTAGTTCAACTATCAACATTAGTAAAGGACTGTCGCAAATCGCACCATTCTTATTAGGGACCGTCTCAAAAATTCGCTTCAAATTCGCTTCATTTTCATCTTAGATGAAGTGTTATTGTAACACTTAT
>JAUCNQ010115643.1:0-11169 GCA_032352715.1 Bougainvillia muscus
ATGCTTTACGTCGTATCTCCTACTATTTGTGTGATTTTAAACGAATGGTTTTAGCAAATTATTTTATATACAGCAATTTCAATTAATGTCCACTTATTTGGGGTTTCTCTAGCAGAACTCTTTTATATATTGTTGATCGCACTCTAGCAAGAGCAGCAAAGATATTAGATCAAGCTGCTGCTCCTGTTACGAAAAAAAACAACATTGCACGATCGCAACTGTCGATTGGTTTTGTTTTTGTGCTTTTGTCAAAACTAATTTGGGTTTGAATCCCTCTTACATGAATGATTTTTTTTATTTAACAATGTGCCATATAATCTGCGATCATGTAGCACTCTTAATTGGGATAGAATAAAATCTTCTAGACAAAGAAAAAGGCGACATCCTTAGGTGGCTTTCGTTCTGAACTAAATAAGTTTCCTAAGTTAAACTGTCAGTGTCGTCTTTGTGCTACATATATACCAAGCCTTGGCTTCATAGATTAGCTTTTATTTTACCAACACAATTATTTATATTACGTATATTTTTAGAATAGACGATTTTAATTAGCCATTAGGCTACACACACTCCCTCTTAGAACTCCACCACTATGGATTCTGAGGAGGAATTAATTTTCTAAGTTTTTTAGTTTTTATTAGTTTTATTGTACAATACATCGACTTTAAATAAAGAATAAATAAAAAAAAATAAAAAATAAAAATATATATATATATAAAACAACAACTAGCTAACTAGCAGCTATAGATAAATAATGAAGTTAGAGGGTGTCTAGCTAAGCTAAGCTAGCTATGCTATGCTATAGCCTAAAGTAAATCCTGGCTAAAAAGAGCTACATTAATCTTTTGGCGTGAGCTTAATTCTTTTGGCAGGAGTTTAATTCTTTTGGCGTGGCAGTTATGGGCCACCATATTCTTCCACTGCAAAAAAAAAAATATTTTACATTAAGGATTTTAACAAACAACCTGTTGAAATCTGGAGTAAAACTCCATATTTCGGCAGGTTGGTTGATGAAATAGTTTAACAAATCCAGTATTCATGATGTTCTAAGGGTTTGTCTCAAAAATTCGCTTTAATTCGCTTCACAAATAGCTTAATTTTCACCTCGGATGAAGTGTTATTGTGCATACAAAGTATGCACAATAACACTTCATCTAAGATGAAATTGACAGAAATGAAGCGAATTTATTAAGCGAATTTTTGAGACGGTACCTAACTAGGGCTGGATCCACCACTGCGTTTCGTCTATAACCTTGATTGTCGCGATATTTTGATGCTGACTCTTTTGTTGTATTATGTTTAGATTTATCGCCTCGATGACCCAAATGTTGGTTTTGATGAGGATGAAGAGGTGGAGTATGACGCAAAAAAGAAAAGACAAGTTGTTGATATACAAGAAGTCGAAGCAAAAGAACAGATTGTTGCTCAAAAAGATGATATATCTAGTACTGTAAGTGATGATGGTAGTGCAGCGTTTCATTATGAAATCAAATCAAACAAAGCAAAACAGAATCACACTGAAGATGATACTCAAGCGACAAACATACAAGAAAGCCACATACAAAACAATAACAAACAAAACAAAGACTCACAAGCTCGAAGTTTACCATCAAAAGAAAATAATACCTATTCAGAAATGGAAGAATTGATCAGCAAATCAGATGAACCCAAATCAAAGGTGATAACACCTCGTAAGAAGTCAGAATCAAATGAAACAGATGCAAGTGGGGACAGTAAACGTGACAACCCTAGCTATATTGTACTACCCAAAACAAATAATGGAACAGAAAATTCATCTTCTCCTGTCATGGAGAATATTGTTAATCATGTAGCTAATTCACCATCATTAAGACAGAAATATCTGTATCAACTCACGCATCAATTTATCACTCCGAACACAGATGATCCTTTTGAATTTGAAACACCAGTAAAAGTAAAAGCTTTTATAGGTACAAAAGATGAAAAAGTAAACATAGCTGAAAACATGAATGAACACGCGAATGCTAATGCTGACCATCTTGATGAAAACACAGATACAGAAAATGAAAACGCAGATACAGAAGAGGAGAACATAGAAGAGGAAGAGGAAAACGTTGCAATCTACGGGGAAAACGAAGAAGGTGAAGATGACGTAGCATCACAAGATTTCAAACAAGTTGTGTGGAAGCCTATGTATTGGGATTGTAGTGAAAGTGGATCAGGTAGTGGCAGTGGGTCTGGTTCTGGGTCCGGATCTGGAAGTGGATGCGTATTAAAACCAATAAAACAAAAGAAGGATAAGAAAAAGGGAAAAAAGAAGAAAAAGAAAAAGTCGTCAAAGAAAAAAAAGAAAATTTCTAAGAAATCCAAGAAGAAAAAAGTTAAAAAGAAGAAGTCAAAAAAGTTTCCACAAAATCCTATGTCACCACCGTCACCTCCGTCACCTCCGGGTCAAGCACCTCCTCAAAAGCCACCACAACAAAACCCACCGAACGCACCAAAACCTCCAAAAATGCCCAAACCACCAGATCAACAACCATATCCTGATCCTAACCAGCCACAACCACCCAAACGACCAAGAAAACCCGATACATTGACATCAATTCAATATCAACAGAGATTTTCTTTGAGTGAGAAGATGCCTCAGCAAAGAGTTTCAAAGGATACAGTTTCGAATGCGTGGAAAAGAAATTCAAATGAAGGTATGGTTTTACATTATGATCCGAAAGAAGGTACATGGTCAGCACAGGAAGTGAAAAAAACGAACAATAAGATATCGAAGAAAGATAAAAAGGAAACGAAACCAGAAGCAAATAAAG
This sequence comes from Bougainvillia muscus, assembly GCA_032352715.1. NCBI lineage: Eukaryota > Metazoa > Cnidaria > Hydrozoa > Anthoathecata > Bougainvilliidae > Bougainvillia > Bougainvillia muscus. The sequence continues at coordinate 2,796 of JAUCNQ010115643.1, forward strand.
TAATGAGTCTGAAGTATGATCCTAAACAAGCAACATGGCAAGCTGTTGAAAACAAGAAACTCACCTTGGAAAAGCAGAGAACTGCTGAAAGAAACGTTACCAAAAAAGATCGAAAACCAATCAGAAACACGCAAGATGACGTAATGAAAATTGTTTACAACTCAAAAGAAGGTACATGGGCAGCTGTTGCAGCGCATCATAAAATAAACGATAAGTATGATAAAAACAGCACAAAGAAAACCGTTGAAAACAAGAATGAAAGAAAAATTGCTATGATACCTGTTTACAATCCAGCTGATGGTACCTGGGTTGCAGTTGAGCATCAAAAAGCTAGCAGTGTCAACAAAACCCAACATGGAAAGAATGTTGCTAAAATGTATTCAGCAAGGAATAAAGTAGCATCACAACATAAATCTAGTATCAATCCAGTTGATGAAGACGACTCCAGCAATATTGTGTATCACAATGACCAAAGTAAACATACTGCATACAATCAAAAACAAACGATCAACTCATATGTAAGTTCTAAGAACAAAATATCAGTAAAACAAAAAACACCACATCATTACAACAGTATGATTCCTATCTTTAACGCAAAAGAACAAACCTGGGTTGCAACAGAAATTCACAAAACAGTACCAATAACGAATGGTACCAACGTGAGTAAACATAAAAAGAAACAACACATTGTGTCAGAAGATGGTCAAGCTTCATTAAAACAAAAAACACCACATCACTATAACAGTATGATCCCTATCTTTAACGCAAAAGAACAAACTTGGGTTGCAACAGAAATTCACAAAACAGTACCAATAACGAATGGTACCAACGTGAGTAAACATAAAAAGAAACAACACATTGTGTCAGAAGATGGTCAAGCTTCATTAAAACAAAAAACACCACATCACTATAACAGTATGATCCCTATCTTTAACGCAAAAGAACAAACTTGGGTTGCAACAGAAATTCACAAAACAGTACCAATAACGAATGGGACCAACGTGAGTAAACATAAAAAGAAACAACACATTGTGTCAGAAGATGTCCAAGCTGCTTACCCATCAAAAGACATGAAAGATGTTGGTATGTTAGGCGATGAACGACGAGAATTTGCAGAAGAGAGAAGACACAAACGCGCTGATGACGCGCTTCTTTATTCCGTTGATAATGCTGACGATGGCTCAACAGATATATCGGACCTTGAAGATAGTCACGAAGAAAAAAAAAAAAAAATCAAACCTGGAGAGTTGCATTCTACTAAAAGTAAACACCTTGGTAGTGTAGGACGACCAAAATCAAGACGAAAACGTATCAAAATGATAATGACAAGAAAACGAAAGTTTGCTGCTATACCTGACTCTGTTGAAGACGAACCACTAAATACTGAGGAATCAGGAGAAAGTGGTTCTGCAGAAATAGACATTGAAGAACGCTCTACTATTGATGGTGAAGGTACAAGCCTTGAAACCAAAGTTAAGGAGAGATTTCCATCAAAAGAGTTGCAAGAAATGCCTATAAAGAAAGCTATTCAAAATACACGGCCAGGTATTTTAGAGATGAGCTTTTCCAAGCAAAACTCCAGTGGTGACAGTAATATCGAGGTTCCAGGAATGAAAAAATCTAATTTTCATTTACACGATAAGAATTACTTCCCTAAGAAAATGGTGTTGGACAGTGTTAAACCATGGCGACAAAAGAACAATCAAGGCTTTCGAAGAAATTATGTTGTTGAGATGTTAAAAGACGCAGTAAAAGCAAATGCAGAAGATACCGGAACAGAAGATGTGACATCCGACGAACACAAAGACGAGAAAGAATATTTTCATCGTCCACATATACAGAAAGAAGATGAAGAAGAAGAAGATGACGAAATCATGCTTCAAAATCGACATCACGTCATTGACAAACCAACAGAACGTTTTGGTTCTATACAATACAATCAAGTTGGTAACAAAAAACATCTTCTAGAAACATCTGCCTTCTTAGGAAAATTACATAATACCACTGCATCTTTGATGGAATTAGCACACCAGAGAGATGAAACTCCGACAGCAAAACACAGCAAACCAAGTGATACTGCATTGAAATCTCGAGACAAACATAGTGATATACCACACCGGAGTCCTCTGGGAACATCACCATTTGATGAACACGTGACACGGGATAAAAAACATCCACCAATTAACTTCATTAAAGTGTCCGAAAAAACGGCAACGTCAGCAGTTAAAAATGTGAGCTGTTGCTTAAAAAGTCGTATTGAAGATAATTGGGACTTCAACTGTTGTGGAAAAGAGGGTGATGATATAGATACAAGTTGTTGTGAAGAAGTTGTTGAAATTCCTGAAGGATCCAGTTTAACTAAAATAACTTGGAATGATAAAATGGATCAACAATCAGCACGAGTTCATTCACCAACAGGCGTATTGAAAAATATGTCTGATATGGTAGCAGATATGGAGAATCAACATTTTCCATCACCATCGAATAGTGAAGTAAATCTTGGTAAGTGAAATATTATATATGGTTCACAAAATTCGTATGGAAATTCTCATCAATTTTCATACAAAAGGAGTGTCTTTGTGCATACTAAGTATGCACAAAGACGCTTCTTCTGTAATGAAAATGGTACGGTTTATGATACCAAACTTGTGGACTTAGGGAGTTTTCTTCTCTTGCACAACAATGCCCAACTTTTTTGTAGCTCCAAAGAATTTTCTATACATTTTTTGTTGAAGATGACAAAACTGACGTCACAATGCGTTTATTTTAATGTGGTGCAACGGGGTTGCCCATCAGATAATACAAGACAACATTCGGAGGTTGTTTTTTGTTTTCTGTTGGATAACTGCAGGTTGTAATACTTGCTACTAAGTACACGTTGTTGTTTTTATAAGCAACCAATTTTTGATTTTAGCCTGGAGTTGCTAAGGCAAAATTAAAATTTCAGCCTCAAAAAGTTGCTAAGGAGTTGCTAAGACATTTAAGCTACTTTTGTTCTGTTGTATGTGTTTAAAGTATAAACAAAATGCAGAGAAGTGTACTGGATACACTTTTATCAACGTCGTCAAGTGTCCAGGAGTTAGCTATAGTTGCTTATCTTTATGTTAATTTCAGCCTGGCTGGTTGCTTAGGTTTTGACCCAAATCTCAGCCTCAACTTATAGCAACTTGGTTGCTTATAAAAAACAACTTGTAACATGATTATACAGGCCATGCGAGTTAACCTATTTATGCCTAGTGTCCATTAAATGGTTATCCACTCTGCAACAATCCTGAATCATTTTGCTACAGAATTGTTGAAGCGTGTACAACCACTTTGTAACCACCAGACATAAAAGGGTTTAGTAATACCCAAAATATTAGGAACAGTACACAAAATTCGTACGGAAATTCTTATCAATTTTCATACAGAAGAATGTACACTTCTTCCGTGATGAAAATGGTACGATTTGTGATATAAATTTTGTGGACAGTCTCTTGTATACTTTTCAAAACTGACGGGGGAAACCTTGTAGCCATGCGAAAATTATTCTATCCCCGCTGAATTATGGTGAAAAATTGTAGAAATCTTGAATGGTTTAAGTAGCCATAAAATGAACTCACAAGTTGAAAATATCATAAAGCAGAATGAGATGAAAAACGATCCTTGTTCCGTTCTGTTAAATACTTTTTAAGCGTAACATTCAATCATTCAATTTTCAACATTCAATTCGCAATTTCAACTGCATGAAAATCGGGATAATCAAAATTGAATTACGTAGGATTATATGACATTTAGAGCTAAATGTCAAATAATCTTAAGTAATCGGAATGCAATTATCCCGATTTTCATACTGTTTACATTTCTTAGGAAAACTGCTTCAGACATTACGTGAAAAACAAAAACATCATGATAAAACTACACCAAAACACCAAGAAAAGACAAAAGCAACAAGCAAAGAAGGTAAAGATAAGAGTACATTACCTCATCCAACAACAAAAAGTAAAGTTGTATGGCACACTGGTCCAGAAGAAAAGACACCACCTTCAGGTGACGTCTTAACAATAACAGAAAAATCAGGTAGTAAGAAACCTATGAAGGTTGTATGGGGTCAACCACTAACAATAACAACATCAAAATCATCTGCTAAGGGAAAAAAAGGTAAAGGAAAAGCACAACAAATGCAGCCAACACCACCCACCACAACTATACCAAGTCGGCAACAAAGTGACCAGTGTAATCCATATAATGGAAAAGATTGTAATCGTCTAAATCCAGGGAGTGGAGATGAAAAACAACCAACAAAAGGTTCATCCACCTCTCATAATGTACATAAAAAACCAGACTGGACTGAAAAATCAAAATCACAATCAGAAGGAAAACTAACTAATGCTGAGAAAGAAACAAAACATAAACCAAATAGTGCAAAACAAAGGCCTAACACTGCCCCTAAACATAATAATGAACAAGATTTAGAAGAAGTTGAGAACGGACCTGATGTAGAAGACGAAGAAGATACTGAAAAACCAAAAACTACCAGTAAACCTAAACCAACTAAAAAGAGAAAAACAAAATCTAAAGCTAAGGTTGATGAAGTTATAAAGACGGAAAAACCGAAGCAAACAGCATTAAAGATGACTCCTAAACCTAAAGGTGTAACAGAAGTAAAAATGTCACCAAGACCAAAACTGACAGTTTCGAAAGGTAAATCGACTTCGTCAAAACAAACAAAAGCGAAAACTACTAAACAAAAGCTTAAAATAACAACAAAACCAACCACAACCACCATAAAAACAACAACAAAACCAACCACAACCACTAGAAAAACAACAACAAAACTAACCACAACCACAATAAAAACAACAACAAAACCAACCACAACCACTAGAAAAACAACACAGAAATCAACAACAACTAAAAAATCGCATGATGTAGTACAATTTACAGGAAGTGATGATGTGTACAGGCCAACGGTTCCCCGCCAACAATCAACTACACAGAAAAAGCACTCAAAAGAAAAGCAAGGAGGAAATGGTCAAAAAGCTGTACCACCACCACCACCACCACCACCACCACCACCACCTCCTCCACCACCACCACCACCACCTCCACCACCCCCACCACCACCACCACCAACACCGCCGCCTCCACCACCTCCACCACCACCTTCACAAGAGAAACAGAAAGGTTCTGGAAAGAAACAGCACAAAACATCATCTACCACAGCAGCTCCACCACCGCCACCGCCACCGCCACCACCTCCACCTCCATCACCACCACCACCGCCTCCACCTCCACCTCCACCACCTCCAGCACCACAGCCACCTCGAAAAACAAGAAAGACCACCACAACTACAACTATATCACCTCCACAATCTCCGGCAACACCACCACCACCACCTCCCCCACTGCCACAAGTACCATCATATCCTCCCACAAGACCACCAACTATAAAGTACACGAAGAAAAGCTACAAAATACTATGCTTGCCTATTGAATGGCCTTGCTATAAAGACCGATTCATGACTACTACAGCACCAAAGACTGAGCAATATCCTGCAGCAAACAGCTCTGGTGATAAAATAAAACCATCTGCAACGCCAAGAACCCCAACTCGACCAATGATCAATGAGATACTTACTCGTCCACCTTCCGATAATTCTGGTGCAAAAATCATTGCGCAACCAGTACTCCCACTCATGGCAGTACCTCCTCAACAACAGGTGATTGCACAGCCGCAAGCATGCGTACCCTTACCGGGATTCCCATGTCCATTGTCACAGTTGAATCCAATTAATGTTCCTGGTCCACTACCGAAGATTCCAACACAAAGCCCACCCAAAATACCAGTTTGGGCAATCGAAACAGTAGAGACAACAATTCAAAAGGCACCAAAACCACAACCATGGCCACAAAGTCAGCGACAGGGTGAAAACCAGAAAGGAAAACAGCAGCCAAATCAATCTCAAGAAACGAATCAAGGACCAACCCAACCACAAAGACAGCCAACAGAAAGTCAATTACAAACCCAAGGTTCACAAGTACAGCAAAGCTCTTCACAAGAACAACAGACCACATCACCACCTAGAAATCAGGGGCAAACCGAACAACATCAAACAGAGTCAATAAGTAAACAGGACGGACAAAAAAACACATCTCAACCACAAAATGAGCAAGAAAGCCAACAAAATAATCAAGATCAGTCAGAAAGTCAACAACAGGGTGGTAAACAACCGGTAACAAGTAGTCCTGGATCTTCAACTTCGACCAACACTCCTCACAAAACACCACTCGCAAGTACCCGTTTTACACCGACTCCTTATCAAACACAAACTATGTCTGTAACTTCAAAGCCAACAGCAAAGTATGATGCTAAAGGTAATTCCGGTGGGAGTAATAACAATGTACCACCATTTACACAACAGCAAGCAGGTTCAAATATTCAACAAACTACTCCACTACCACATACGTTGACAATGACTGCAAAAACGACCATTAAATATAATAAAGATGCAAATAAACAAATTGCAGCCGAACCAATTACACAAAGTCAGCCAAATCCCTTAGCTACCAGTCAACCTAACTCTAATACCCAACAAAATACCACTTCCACACCACAAACAACCAATAATAACAAGCAAGATACCACTTCTACGTCACAATCAACCAATAATAAACCCAAAGAATCTACACCAGCACCACAGTCAACCACAAGCACAAATGAAAAACAAGAGACAACTCAATCATCACATGGAATTACTACCACTCATTCTAATTCTAACACCACACGCAATGATAATAACGAAGTAAGTTCTGAAAATAACCAAGCTAGTCTGCAAGAAAATACAACTTACCCCTATTACCCAACACAAAAGCAAACAAATAAATACCCTAAAGTACCCACCCAACCACAAGTTCATTCACAACAATTTAATATTACCACAGCATCACCAAATTATCAAGAAACAACACAAGCAGCTAGTCAAGGACAACAAAATTACGAAAACTACCAAGGAAATACAAATATTTCTTCAATTCCAACACAACGGCAGCAATATCAGCAAACCACAAGTAAGAACAGTACTTCAAGCTATACCACAAGTAGTTCCAATGGAAATAAAACAGCTGGTAAAACGTCAACAAATCTTTATAAAGAACCAATACCTGAAGAAACAAACGCAAATGAAGGATATCAAGTTAAAACAGAACCTGTTACTCTTGATCAGAGAACAACAACAGAATTATCTACACCTCTACAAGAAAAGTTTGAAAAATCAACAAGTACAGTTTCAATATATACAACACCTAGTTACAAAAATATGACATATACAACACCGGTAACACCTACATTTAATCCATATCTACCTGTAGATAATACAGACCAGAATCAACAAAATTCAGTAGAAAAGCAAGAAAATAAAGACAGTAACAAGAATGGAGAAAAACAAAATAATACAAGTAATTCTACAGGTATGAACAGTGGTGGATCCAGCAATACACTGCACAAAATCCAACTGTATCCGGACTTTTTTTCAGTCCGTATTCGTCCGTATTAAGACAGAATGCGAGCATTCTGTCTTAATACCGATGTATACGGACTGAATACCGAAGTAGACGGACTGTATTAAGGTCCGGATACAGCTGAATTTTGTGCAGTGCTAGTCAGGACATCACGAAGGAGACCAATAAGTTTTAATTCTTAATAGCTTTATGTATGAAGATGGGTCTAAGAGACCATCTTCATACATAAAGCAATTAAAAATTAATGACTTTTGAGTCTCCATGAATTGCCGTAGCTAAATAAAAGTGTGTTCTGAAACCGCCTCTGATGAAGACAGTTGGAAATATGACGGTGTTGTGTTCACTGCATAAAAAATCATGATCTATACCAAATAATATTTTATCATGCAACATACAGAAATCTGGGATAGAACTCCAGATTTCAGTAGGTTGTATGATAAAATTATTGATATATAATTATGCTTATCACTGCATGGAAATTGGGATAAACTATTTCGGATTACATCAGATTATTAGGCTTTTAGAGAAAATCTGTTCCAGATTTTCTCTAAATGACAAATAATCATATGTAGATTATTTCTTAAAGTCAAATAATTATATATAATCCGAGAGGGATTATCCCGATTTTTGTGCGGTGCATGCAGTGATTAAAACACAAATAGACCGGAAATTTCTTATTAGAAATCGTATCAATTTTTATTCACAAGTGTCTTTGTGTATACTAAGTATGTATGCAGATACTTCGTGATGAAAGCGGTACAAATATTAAATACGAATTTTGCGAACGATCCTTTACAAAAGCCATTCGCAAGTAAGTTAAAATAAACAGTATAAACTGGAGTTTTATATGAAGAAAAATGACCTAAATGTTCAG
>JAUCNQ010115654.1:0-11168 GCA_032352715.1 Bougainvillia muscus
TTTTTCTAAAACGAGCAAAAGTATGCTCATGCTTAAATCCTGATACCAGGAGATGGCACTTTTCAGGGTTCATTTTCATATGTAGTTGTTCTCAAACCATTCGAGGGCTAGTTCAGAGTTGTTTCTAATTTGCTTAGCACAGTGTGTTGAAAGAGAACTTCCCGTTGGAGTTAGGCTTTGATACTTGACGCACATATGAAGGTTGGTCATAGAGTTCTACTGCGCATGTCCACGGGACACTGTGATGACGTCATCATGACGTAATGAGCTATTTTTAGAAAGACAACTTCTCGTTGGAGTTAGGCTTTGATACTTAGCACACATGTGAAGGCTGGTTATAGGGTTATACTGCACATGTTTACGTGACACGGTGATGACGTCATTATGAGGTAATGAGCTATGTTTAGAGAGACAACTTCGCGTTGGATTTGGGCATTGATACTTAGCACACATATGAAGGCCAGTCACGGTGATTACGTCATCATGCCGTAATGAACTCAATGTTTGGTACATACGTGGGCATATTTTTTTATCTTACTGATGCAATAACCATAAAGAAGAACACTTGATCTTCCCGCCACACAGTATCGGATTATTCAACAACAAAAAAATTCAGTGTCACTAAACTCGCCGCACTTGGCACAAAATCGGAATCACTTTGTAAAGACCGAGAGGTTTAAGGTGCAAGCCTTCTTGTTTTTATTTATTTATTACTAAATGGTGAATTTAAACTTAGGGACCGTAATTCGTATCAATTTTCATAGAGAAGAGGTGTTTTTGTGCATACATAGTATACAAAGTATGCACAAAAACACTTCTTCTGAGATCAAAATGGTTCGTATTACGATACGAATTTTGGGGACGGCCCCTTACTCACTATACTCGTCAAAAAAGTCCTATTAACGTTGTTCGGACGTCATATAACAAAGGGGGGAGGGCAGAGAAACGAGGTATATGTACACTAGAAAATATTTACGTTTTATTTCACTAATATAATTAACCCTTAAATGCACCATGTCCAAAAGTTGGTCAAACTTACTTAAGCAGGATTGTTGAAGTATGTGTGTCGAGTTTTTGGAAAAACAGTGCTGAAGGTTTAGTATCTAATCCACTTTTCAGCAAAAAATAACATCACAAAAAATACTAATCACGTTTGATTCTTGACAGAATTAAAAATACGCAGGTATACAAAATGATTACACGTGCTTTATCAATTCTGCAGCAAATGCGCATCGAAAGGTTACAGATCGTATAGAAATTAAGTTTAAATCAGAATATATCTTTGTGCACAAGTTTTGTGTACTAAATGCCAGTCTGATCTATCAACTGGTGAGGAGAAGTGCAGAAAGCCAGTGGGCACACACGTCCAAAATTGACGTCTATAAGACGTCATTTTTAAAAATATTCCCACTAGGAAAAAACGAAACAACTACATTTCTGATACCACTACTATAAAAACTTTGCCCAAGTGACACATTTTTGAAGTCAAATCCATACTTAGGTTCTTAAGAATTGTTTCTAAAATTCTTCTTTCATTCTTTCAAGAGGAGACATACATACAACAACAGCAAATTATGCAAAAGTAAAAATGAAATTATGTTGAACCTTTTTTTGATAATTTGTGTAGAAATCCATCAAAGGTCATACATATTCTTAGGTGTAAATTGTAAGGGACAGTCGCTTAAAATTCGCTTAAATTCGCTTCATTTTCATCTTAGATGAAATGTTACGGTGCATACAATGTATGCACAATAACACTTCATCTGAGATGAAAATTAATAGGAATAAAGCGAATTTAAGCGAACTTTTGAGACGAACCCTAAGGGACCGTCCACAAAAATCGTATGGATATGCGTATCATTTATCATACGGAAGGAGAGTCTTTGTGCTCAGTAGGCACAAATACACTTCCTCTGTGATAAGAATGGTACGATTTTCGACGAATTTTGTAGACGGTCTCTAATCGCACTTTGATATTGGATAAAGAAAATTTGTTATTGAAAAATAATCATAAAAAAGTACATCAAATTTGAAAATGAAAAAAACAAAAACTATCTAAGATATAATAATATATAGTCAACACGAGGATACCATCTCAAAAATCTCGCATAACAAATGTGTTTCATTCTTATAAATAGTCATTCCGATGAAGTGCTTTTGTACATTCTTCATTGATGAAAATGGTATAATTTGCGATACAAATTTTGTAGATGATCCCTAATGATCCCTAAGGAACCATCTCAAAAATTCGCTTCATCCCTGTCAATCTTCGTCTCAGATAAAGTATTATTGTGCATACTTTGTATGCATAATAACACTTCATCTGAGGTGAAAATTAGGCGATTTGTGAAACGAATTTAAGCGAATTTTTGAGACGAACCCTGAAGGAGTAAACCACTAGACCTAATTTCTATTTAGCTATAAGCTATAATAGTTACAGTTACAAATAAACACTTAAGAGTCTAACAGGACAGATAAATCACGGATCTGTTTTAGGGACCGTCTCAAAAATTTGCTTTTTAAATTTGCTTCATTCCTGTCAATTTCCATATCCGATGCAGTGTTATTACGCATATTTGGTATGTACAATAGCACTTCATCTGAGGTGAAAATGAAGCGGTTCGTGAAGCGAATTAAAGAGAATATTTGGGACGAACCCTTAGAAAAAATGTTCGTTGGACAGTTCCTTAGGGACCGCAAATCCTACCATTTTGTTCGATACAAATTACCATACAAATTCTGTTTGACAGTCTTAGAATGTACACACACACACACACGTAAACGGAAATAAGCAATGGCTATATACGGTATTTATACATAGGACATTTCTAGGAATGCACTATAAAAGGGAAAATCTCACTTAAAATCTTACATCAATGAGGGATCGTCCATAAGAATTCGTATCAATTTTCATTCAGAAATGCGTTTTTACGCATATTTAAAGATTTTACAAGACACTTCTTCTGAGAAGAAAATGGTACTTTTTCCGAAATGAAATTTGTGGACAGTCCGCTTAACGTAACAAAAATAGGAATATGTCACATACATTTTGAGACAATCCTTATAAATTTAAAAAAAAATACATTAACTTTTTTCAATATACGAGCGAATTTCCACACAATTCTACGAGGGTGAAATCTAGTATAACGTTGCGTTTAAACTGTGTATGAGCGTTGACAAATAAGCACTCCTGTAACAGGTCAACAGCTTAAATGCTAAAGTAGATTCAAATGACCTAAAAGCTGCTTTCCATATCAGACTGAATAACATAAACTTATGCACATACGCATATTCCTAGTAACATGAAACTGCTCACTTGGACCGTCCACAAAATTCATAGCGTAATACGAACCATTTTCATCACAGAAGAAGTGTTTTTGTGCATTACTAAGCATGCACAAAAACACTCCTTCTGTATGGAAATTGATACGAATTTTCATACGAATTTTATGAAAGGTCCCTACCATGGAAGTGCTCACTTGTTACTGGGCTTTTTATAAAGCGAACAAAGTGACCATGAACAACGGCAACCGATCAAAACTTTCGAAGCACACATTATATACATCTACAAATGTTGTATCGCAAATCGTACCATTTCCTCTAAGTATACTATGTACAAAAGACACTTCTTCTGAATGAAAATTGGTACAAACTTTGTGGAGAATTACTAATATAAACATAAACTTTTTAAATCACCAAGCTCAAGTTGCGTGATAGTGCTTTAACACAAACTTTTTAAATCACCAAGCTCAAGTTGTGCGATAGTGCTTTAAAACTTAGATTAATTGAAGATCGAATTCGACGTTTGAATCAGAACGAATTGAGAAATGAATACTGATTGCATAGAGTTTATATCAACTTGTATTTAAGCCAAGCTAATCTAAATCCACGTTCGTACAGTCGTATGTTCCATTAAATCTACCTATTAAGTCAGTTTTGTTACAAGACAAGTTTTTTTGGTACTTCCCATGTAAAACCTGGTTTGAAATGTCCATATGTACATGTCTTTTGGTAAATCGGCTTTTTCAAGTCCAAATCCCTAAATAACAAATCAAGATTGAGTTTAAGAACCATGTACTAAATTTAAGTAAGTAAGTAACGGTGAGTTTTTTCGTCCTGGGGCACATCCACACCATTTAGTGGTTCTTCATTTCCGCCGAGTCGCTACCTGTTATTAACTTACTGACAGAGGTGCGTATAGCATTGCTCTAATTTGCCTATTCTACAGGCCGTTGTGCAGTCAGTCCATGGCTCAAAAGGGCCTAGATACGCTGCATTAAAAATCGTGCAGGAGTGGAGTTTCAGATCCGAGGGTATTCAGTGAGGATTAAACCCCTGCTGCTCTGGTGAAAACGGCGAGTGCTACCAGTACACCATCGTTGCATTTAAATCGAAAATCATACCATTTTTGTTAAAGAAGGTTTTCCAGCACTTTTAGGATAAACAATTTTAGACACGAGAAACTTCTAGATGAAAATGGTCTTAAGGAACTGCCCACGAAATCCGTATGGTAGTTCGTACCAATTTTCATACAGAAGGAGTGCCTTTGTACGTCACCCCCCGGTTTTGTTATTTTTGAAAATTCCCACCTATCATAAGCTTAGAAGTAGTGAGGATAAAACTCACACCAACTTCACCCTACTGACTGTAGAGCAAAGTGCTAACTTTACCAGCCGTAAATCGGCAGAAGGTTAGCGTGGTGAGAGTCAATTTGTCGACATCATTAGTTAATCTGTTTATCATTTCACATGTCAGATTTAGGAAGCGAATTCGCTCCACTGTAATGTTCTACAAGGCCAGAATCTTCTAGCATCACGTGGAGAATGGTTAAGTATTATATTAGAAGTAGTGATACTATATTAGAAGTCGGAAGCATCCCTCCAGAGGTGTTCTTCAAAATATCTGTTCGGTAAATATGTAATAAATCTTTAAAAAATCGAGCATGGTGGAGTGCATTTTTAGCATTGTTGCAGGCTTTAAGCCTGCAACAATGCTAAAAATGAACTCCACCAAGGACACTTCTGTAGGAATCTTTCAAATATTTACCGAACACATAATTTGAAGAACACGTACAGATGGCTGCTTCTGTATAATATTTAACCATTCTCACAAGTATACAAAATACCAAACTCTGAAGTATATAAAACCTTTATACTTCATGATACATTGTCATTCACATAGACTATTCATACAAAGAAGCACTAGTTATGAAATAATTAGTGATATTGTCACAATAACGACACCCCCCCTTTTTATGTTGACCCCACCGTTTATTAGATTTTCCAAAGAATCCCCACCCACCGGTTTATTTGACCCCGTTTATTCGGCACCTCAGAGTACTTAGTATGCACAAAAACACTTCTGTCGTGATGAAAATGATTCGTATTACGATACGAATTTTGGGGACGTGATTCAATTAGCACCAGTATTCAAAGGTTATTATTCGTTACTTTAATATCTTATTACAAATAGTAGGGGCAATATACATCAGCCAATCTAGAAACATCTATTTCGCCAAGTATCTAATCTGTTTATGCATATGGATACCCTCTAAGGGACCGTCCACAAAATTCGTATCGAAATATAGTTGTATCAATTTTCATCACAGAAGAATTGTTTTTGTGCATACTAAGTACTCTGAGGTGTTTTTGTGCATACTTAGGGACCGTCCACAAAATTCGTATGGAAATTTGCATCAATTTTCATACAAAGGAGTATTTTTTGTGCATACTTAGTAGCACAAAAACACTTCTTCTGTGATGAATATGGTTCATACGATACAAATTTTGTTGACGGTACCTAAGACGATGTACTGTAAAGACATCTTTTGTATAAAAATCTTACCTGACGATAATTCCAGGTCTGAGATCGAAATTTTTATTGATAATTGCAAGGAGTTCGCGATCAGGTTTCGTACCGGTACCATAAGTGAGAACAGAGATTGAGAGTGGTTCGGAAACACCGATAGCATAAGCAACTTGAATCAAACAACGACGTGCCAGACCAGCAGCAACAAGAGATTTTGCAACCCATCGTGCTGCATATGCAGCAGATCTATCAACCTGTTAAGAAAAGAGGGAATGCATGTAGCATATATACACAAAGGTGAAATCTTCGTTGTCGTATTAGTGTGACTGTGTGTAAACTCCCCGGAAACAATTAATAGACAACTAGATTTGATGTGCAAACCCTTGTGTTCAACTCAGAAACATATGCATTTATATGCAACGGATCTAACCTGTTAGATCTGTATATTTTTAACTTACTTTAACTTATTTTTAACATTTTCTAACGTTTTTTAGTTCACAGAGCACACATTGATAACAGACATTTTTATACTTTGAATATTTCTAAAGTGTACCCAGCGTACGATTTTCATCACATGGGTGTCTGTGCATACTAAGTAGTAAAAATGTTCACCATAGTATAAATGGAATAATAATAACAATAAAAAAAAGAGTTTAAAAATTTAGCAAAAGCTTTTCACATTAAAATATGCATCTTCAGTGCTTGGTGGTTAAATAATAACACTAAGCGTACTAAGGGACCGTCTCAAAAATTCGCTTAAATTCGCTTCACAATTCGCTTCATTTTCACCTTAGATGAAGTGTTATTGTAACACTTTCTGAGGTGAAAATTATTAGGAATGTAGCGAATTGTGAAGCAAATTTAAGCGAATTTTTGAGACGGTCCCTAAGTGTTCACAAAGACACTTATTCTGAATGAAAATTGTTACAAATTTCCGTATGGATTTTGTACAAGGGTCCTAATGAAAGGGAATACCTTAGAGAAATCTTTTCCACTGAATGCTCCTCCCCCATGTGCTCCCCAACCTCCATATGTATCTACAATAATTTTACGACCAGTTAAACCACAATCACCCTAAAAATATACAGTACATTAGAACACATAAACATAATTATCTAAAACAATTCAATTCAGTCCTACCAATTTTCTTTCAGAAGATATGTCTTCGTGCATATTTTTGTTTCCAAAATCAGGGACTAATCTAGATGACGAGGTCAGCGTCCGATCAGTGTAATAAGGGCAATATTTGTGTTTATTGCCTGGCCGGTTAATGCAGCCAGTTAATACAGGAATTCAAGACATCAGACAGACGGGCAATATTTCACAGTATTGCCCGTTGTTAAAATAACATGGCACACAAGAATTTCCTTTTGGATAAGGTCCAATTATCACTAGCCAAGCTTTTGCGTAGCTAAACAGCGAAGAAACCATTGCAAATAACATAATAGAAAAGTAAACAAGGCCTTAAAGCTTTTAAAAGGATTATTGCATTGCAACGTTTAAGACAGGGGTCAAAACATTGACGTTTCTTATCTTAATTTTTAGGTTAAGTCTTTGGTTAGTAATTCACCACTTATGAAAACAAAAAGAGAAACATCTTTCTTTTACAACAGGGTTCGTACAGGTTTGAATTCTTAAATTTCCTTGACTTTCCCTAACCATGTTGCTGAAAAAGACATTATTTTCCCTGACTTTTTACTGAATTTGATATCTGTTTTCCTGACTTCCTTTGCCAGTCCTGAAAGATTTACTATTACAGTTTACTATTCGCAACTGAGATCTTCTACTGTACTTTTCATAGATTGTACAAGCACTATGTTGGCTTGTACAATTTCCTGATTTTCAAGCAATTTCCCTGACTCTCATTTCCAATTCCCAGACAATCCCAGACTTTCCCTGACATTCCCTGACCAAGGCTAAAAACAAACTTTTCATCCTGACTTTCCCTGACTGTACAAACTCTGTAGAATAATCAGCAATTTTCTTTGGTAAAAATGAATTTTGTCCTCATTTAATGTCTAAGTAAAAAACATTATACCCCGTTTTGTTTTGAACTGTTTTGACTTGACATGGAAGCGAAGGTTTTGAAGCCAAATCAAAACAAAAGTTAATTTTTAAGGATCATCGTACTCCTCTTTACCGAAAATTGCAAGCTCGGTCAATACAGGTAACCTAGGGCAATATTTTCTGGTAAAGATGCGACAAAACAGTTAATATTGTATAAAAGATAAGTCTAAATTTACTTAGTTTTCAAAGAAAACTAGGTATCTTCAGTACTACTTTACTACATAAAAGGGACACCATTACAACTCAAGGGACAGCCTCGGAATGGTCAATGCTTAAAAAGCCATTTTCATGAAACTTACCATGGGTCCACCAATAATGAAACTTCCAGATGGTTGGATGTGATATACAGTTTTATCATCCAGAAATTTGGCTGGAATAACAGCCTAAAGAAAAAGTATCAACTATAATGTTTTATACTAATACAATTCAACTTGCTCAAGGGATGCCTTTAGTGTCCAATTAAACGGACATAAATGCTTAAACAGTCCAGAAGCATTTTGCTTAAGGGTTGTTAAAGCGTGTGTGACCATTTTGTTACAATCAGGTATTACAGGGTTAAAAAATCTCTTTTTGAATTATAAATCAATGTATCAATTACTAACTCTAGTTCCATCAGTTAATTTTAATTGTCGACACTTCTTCTAAAAAGTTTTTACTGAAGTCAGTATTTTATCATACCAGTCACCAGTTTTCCTCCTGCAATATTTCCGCCCCATATGAGTGTTTCGTTTTTAGATTTGTGCAACACCCATCCTACAACCTATCCCCTGGAGAGTAAATTAGTACTACTGGCAGCTGTACTGGTAATTAGTAAATTACACTTGAGGTTACAGGTAGAACAGGGAGGCTGTCACTTTATGACTATACCTCTACAATATTCTTTCTGACGTCAGCCCGTAACTTTTCAGTTTCTACGTCTTCACTATGTTGTGTTGAAACAACAATAGTATGAACTCGAATTGGTATACAAGCTCCATCTTGAAGACTGTATTCTACTGTAACTTGTGTTTTAGAATCTGGACGAAGATATGACATCGTTCCATTATATCTACATTCTGCAAGTTTTTCGTTAAGTTTATGTGCAAGAACACATGTCAATGGCATAAGTTCTTCCGTTTCATCTGTTGCATAACCGAACATAAGACCTTGGTCACCAGCACCTGGAAAACAACAATAAGGGTTCATCTCGGAATTTTGCTATAAATTCCTACCATTTCCATCACAGATGAAGTGTATTGGTGCATACTAAGTATACACAAAGACACTCCTTCTGTATAAAAATTGATACAAATTTCCATACAAATTTGTGGATGGTCCCTTATCCAAAGGCGTATAATTCTGAACTAGAGTAGACAGAGATAAAAATAGCTTTAATTCCTTTCACATTTTATTCTCATCTCAGAAGTAGCATCATTGTGCATACCAAGTATGCGCAAATACACTAATAAATGAAAATTGATTGAAAGTTTCGAGACTGTTCCAAAAGTAATAGAGAAATGGATTAGATTAAGCCATTACATTATAATGTTACTGTTGAAAAGAAAGATACTAAACTTGTGAATTCCCCAATAATCAAAATACCATTTTGTAGGGAGGGACTGTCCCAAAATCGCCATATCAAAATTTACACCTCTTTCTTTTGAAAGAAAATTAATATGACTCCTTTCTATATTTGTGTACTTTGTTTCGAAATGAACTTAGGGAAAATTTGTATCGAAATTGAAATCAATTTTCATACATAAGGAGTGTTTTGTACATAGATGGATAGATATATAATTTATTTGGTTGAGAAGGTTACAAGTAAAAGTCAGTAAAACTGATGTGCACAAAAACACTTCTTCTGTGATGAAAATGGTTCGTATTACGATACGAATTTTGTGCTCGGTCCCTTACCTATATTTTCTTCATCAATCCCCACATGTACAGCTTGGGCAATTTCGTGAGCTTGTTGTTCAACTGCCACAAGAACATTCATAGTTTTGTAATCAAAACCTTTAGAACAATGATCATAACCTATCTTTTTAACAGTATCACGAACGATTTTTTGGTAATCTACCGTAGCATTCGAACTAATTTCACCAGCAACAAGGACCATACCAGTTTTTGCTAGTGTTTCTAGATAAAATAGGAATTTCATTGAATAATCTCATGGAATGGAAATTCGGATCAATTTTTCATACAGGTGTGTTTTTAGGTCTAAGTAAGAACAATAACAGAAGAAGTCTTTGATGAAAATGGTACAATTTATGGTACTAATTTTGTGGGATACTGTACCTTCAGGATTGGTTAAAGAACCATGTTATTCATTTCTCTATCTCGACACTGATGGGATATTAATCTTCTAATGCTGCAGAAACAATAACCAACCAAAGGGTCTAATCCGATAAGTTTAATAGGGTCAATACATATGTAAAAGAGACTTAAAATAACCTTTGTAATTTTAGCACTATTTTACATAATAGTGTTTGATTGGCAGGCGGTTTAAAGTTCTGGATCAGAGCCTGAACCATATAACTTATCGAAAAAAGAACTTTGAAACTGAAAATAGACACCTTTATTTATTTTGGAATCAACATACCGCAAGCTACTTTTGCATTTGGATCTTGTGTTAAATGAGCATCTAGAATAGCATCGGAGATCTGATCACACAATTTATCTAAAGCAAAAATATATTTATAAATATATATAACAAGAGGTATATACTCTCTTTTCTTACATAAATTACAGTAGGCTAAACTTTCAAAAATCAGTTCCCAAGTCTTACCAACATATGCTTCTTTTGCTTCTGCCGTCAAGAATACTGTTTCCTTGTATGACGTGCAAAATAATGAATATACATAACAAAAGTAAGCTGCATTATTTCTGAAGAACGAAAGTAACAAGTAATGCTAACCCAATTCCATTTTAAATTTTGTGTTGAAATGAAGCTAGGCGTTTGGCGTACAAAATTAGTAAGTAAATAAGTACGGTGAGGTTTTTTCGTTCTGAGGGCATATCGACCTCATTTAGTTGTTTTTCATCCCTGTCGACGTAGCTAACTATTATTGCATTGCTCTAAGTTGCCTTTTCCACAGGCTTTTGTGCAGTCAATCAATGACTCCGAAAGGGCTAGATATGCTACATTGAAAGTGCACAGGAGTGCTGTAAAAATTGATAACGATGTAAAATCCGAGTCGAACACGTCAATTTTGCCTCGTTTGCCTGTTTTTTGTACTTGTTAAGCTACCGAAAGATTAGAAAATGTTATGTATTAACAGAAATTAATCTAAATTGATTTCTTAATTCTTTGAATC
>JAUCNQ010115665.1:0-11167 GCA_032352715.1 Bougainvillia muscus
TTACGGTAGTTGGTTAGCACTTTGCACTACAGCCAGTAGGGTGAAGTTGGTGTGAGTTCGATCCTCACAACTTCTAATATAATAAGTATTATGTTTACAGAAAGGAATGAAAATTAGCGGTTTCTTCATGATTATCTATTACTCTAGTAAACAAAAGATTTCCCATGCAGTCCATTCTTTGAGTGCCCAGGGAGTTTATTCGAAACCTTACTGTAAGCAGATTCTATTTAAGGATCCTCAGTTTTACAACAAAAATGAAGTACTTATCATAAAATTACGAATAATAATGACATCATCGGTAATTATATGCACCAATATTATAAATAAAAAACAGCAAAATATTAAAAATTTCCATTTTTGCTGACCCAGCAGTACAAATACATTGTAAAAATGGCGCCATTCCTATAATTTTGGTCTTACCGCATGCCAGGTATTAAAAGTTTCAACAGTATTAGATCTTTCCACATTCTTATTGGCCGATGATGAGAGAAAGATCTCTCGAAACGTCGCCCAACGTAAAATCATTAGGTCTATGACATGATAAACCTTGCTTACTTAAAATGAATATAGCTAGACCGACAAACTCTATCTTCCAAAATATTAAATCGCACGATTGTTAGTGGGAGCTCTAAGAGCTAAGAGGTTAAAAATACATGTTACCCTTTTCGTCTTTTCCAAGTATGAAATAAACGCTAGATGCATTAAAATGAAAAACTAACTTACACTAAGCCTCAGAACAGACAAAACGTAAAGAATATTTTGCGTTAGTTTTCCTTTAATATAGGTAATGACTGTTTGATCACTTTCCTTGTCCAGCAACTTGCAAAGTTGCTATTTCGAGTTAAAATTAAAATTACTTAAGGTATTTCCGGATAAAAGGATCTTTAAGGAAATTGTGATAATAATGATCACGGTTATAGGTGGAGTGGTAAATGTTACAGTTACAGTGGTGTGAGTTACCTTCCTAACTCTAACATGCGAAATGACAAACAGAAATTAAAGACATCAACATGTGGGCAAATCAACTCTCGCCATGCTAACCATCTGCCGAATTGCGGCAGTTGGTTAGCACTTTGCTCTACAACTAGTTAGTGTGAATTCGATCCTCACTACTTTTAACTTTTCATTTACTTGAATTGTCTATCTCTTACGTATGTCCAGATAAAGGGATTGAAAGAGCAGTGTTAGACCTTAAAGTGAATTGTGACAATAAAGATCAAGGTTGTGAATGGAGTGGTGATCTAAGATCTTTAAAGGTAGTATTCGTTACAGACTGTTTATTATAGCTAGATATTATCTGATTTGATATTTAGATCAGATACTCTGATTATAATTCTTTTTTCTAACTTTTTTAAAATATTTTTGGTGGTTTAAAACAATCTGTGTACGATCTTTCCATTTATTTAGGTTTATGTAGTTTTGGCAGAAAATTTAAACCGGTTTGTGAAGTTCCTATTATGTGTCTATTGTTTAAATACCAATACTAGTACAAAACTTCTTTTATTAAAGAAACTTCCGAGCATGGGACACTTTTGGATTTGGATTTTCAAATTATTTTTCGAAAAACGTGTATTTATCTTTTAGCGCTCATCTACATTTTTAAACTTCTACAACATATAACTCAGGAAAATTTTGACGATCCCCAAAAAATGACTATGCGCCAGTGGTACCATGCGCCACTAAAAACTAAAATTGATGGCGCCGACACCTCATAATAAAGCAGGATGTTTTAACGTTTGTTTTTCAATTTTATCTTCTTTATCTTCTTGGAGTATTTTTTTGAAGTTTTTTTTCTAAACACGCATTGCTAAACCTAGTGTAAACGTGTTAAGAGTATTGGATATTTTATCCTGCCAACTGCACATACTCACAGCATCATACAGTTACTTAGTAACTTAGTTACTTTGTATGAATAAAGTGTCTTAGTGCATACTGAGTACGCACAGAGACACTTCTTCTGTGATGAAACGGTACGAATTACGATGCAAATTCTGAAAGAGCTATTTTCCTGTCAGAAAGAGGTGTTCTGAGGTTTACTCCTTGGATATTAGCTTTTTTGAGATAAAAATGAACAATTGCTAAATAAGAGGTGTTCTGAAGAAAGATAAATTCATTTACGACATCAGAATACCTAATTCTCAGAACACCTAGTAGCCGAAGCTTCTACTTATGCAGCTGTAAAATATACGTTTTCTTAGATATATTTTATGAAAGTTCTTAGTAGAAAAGGTTTACCTGGCAAATAAAGCTATTAAATTCGTAATGAGTTATAATTTGACTAAAAAAGACACACCTGGGTAATCAGAACACATATTTTTCAGAACACCTACTAGTGTATGCTTCTAGTTAGTGGAAAGGGTAATACATTTGACAGTGGAAGTTTCAACATTTGTAGCTTTTCTATCGGTGCAGTTTTAAGGCTCTCAACTGTTTTTCTGCCATGACGAATGGTGTTCAAACAGACCACAGGATGTTTGACAGGCATATGAACTAATAAAACGGAAGTTTCCTATCCATGATTAAATACCGGACTAAAACTTTTGGTATTTGAATTTTTGAATTTTTTCGTTCGTACAGGTTCATTTGAATACTGATTGTTTACTCGTAATGGACTGGTGTATAAACAATGAATGTAATGTTAAAATGGAACGTGGAAAATTAAAAGACTTATGAAAGTTTGCTTAAACTTTTGATTACAAACGCTATTGTTATTCAAATACTTTCTTGTCATAGTAAAAATCTTCTTCAGAAAAATCCTTGTAATAAAATTGTTTTGTTTTACAAACAAACATTTGTCTACAACACCAAGACAAAAAGTCGTGTTGCACATTCCATCGATTTCCAGTTTATCAAACTTTAGTTTTCTGTTACAAGTAACTACTCTTTTATAATTAATAAGCTAGCTCAATTAACTTTTATCGAGTGGAAGTATTCTTACCAGTTTTTTTACCAACATGAAATGTCAGCAACATATTCTGTCCTTCTTCTGCTGCTTTTCCAATGATACACGATGATCGATGTGTTCTGTACCTTGCTGCTGAATGGTATCTGTCACTGCATGCCTACTGGTTTTAATTGCATTTTTGTATTACTTCTATGAAATCTCTTTATCTCTTGAAGACAAAAATGACCCAAGGTCTGCCATCCTTACTGCGGTAAGAAACGGTAAAACTCATCAACAAATATAAGCACCAGATTCAAACGTCAGTCATTATAAAAAAACAGGTACTACTCAACAACGCTTGATTTTATTTCCAATACGTTTTAGTAAAATTCACAGTTGTCTTCTCCAAATATAAATAAGCAGTACACACCACTTCCTTCCGAAAAATGGCTGTTTTGTGTGTGTGTGTTTGACTTGATGACATCCTAAATAAAACGACGAAGTCAAAACATTGATCGTATGATTTTGTGCCACTGTGCCAAGTTTTGTAATGTCAGAATCACATTAACACATATTTTGGAAGCGTGGTACTTTGTACTTTGTAAAAACTGCTAATTTTGGGCTATTTATAAATGTTTGCACAGTTAAACTTATATAAAGTTGTACGTTTCCCCTCTGTTCCCCGTTAACCAGTATTTTAAAAGGTTGCAGTGGTGTCATTCTACTTGACAGTCTAAAATACCCAAACTCAAAATGATTAGAGAAGCTACTTATAGAACTTACGCTGTTCTCAAAAATTTGCTTCCCAAGTCCTTCATTATCACCTTAATCGAAATATTGGGAGAGGCATAGGGGTTTAGTGTATACAAAGTATGCGTAAATAAAGTTGTCCTGAGGTGATAATTTATTAATTATTAATCAAAGTTTTGAGACTGTTGCTTACAAACTTATAGATCACATACATTTTGATTTTCTTTGTGAAATCAACATGAAATAAAATCTCTCACGCTATCTTCTTAGCAAAACGTTCATGTTCTTAGTGACCTCTTATTTTCCTGATGTTGCAAACGCGCAAACACACATGGAAGGAGAACAGAAAGTAAAATTACAGTTTTGTATTTCTTAAACCTAACCGAAAGTGGGAACAAATACACTCCTTAATGGAAATTATACAAATGAATTTATCAAATGGAAACACTTATGCTTCTACCGATTCTAAAGTTCAGTTAGAATTTTTTTTTTTTGAGTTTTGGTTCAGATCGCGATAAGCACTTTATAAAAAGTTTTTAACCCTAAACAATTTTATCTAACAACTGCTGTAAAACTCCAGATTTCAACAGGTTGTTTTCTAAAATCCATATACATCATTTTTATATGCAATGTCTACTTACTAACATTCGCTGATAGATAGGGAATTATTCTTTTAGGTGAATTTAAAAGACTGCATTGATAAGGTTTTGACACAAGAGTATGCAGATGTGTTTATTCCAGCTCCATCATTGCTTACTATTATGAAAGTTTATTACTAAAAATCATAATTTTTGTATACCGATCAACATGCAAATGATCAAAGATAATAGTATGATTGCTGCATGAAAATTGGGATATTCATTTTTAGTAGTCCTTTTATGAGCTTACTTTCGAGGACGCCTACAATTGGAGGTTACTATCAGAGGTTTACTGTGGGAGCTTTTTAGTGGCCTATTAGAATTACACCTACTGTCAGGTGGGCGCCTACTATTCGAGGCGCTTACTATCCGACTTCTATGGTAATACATTTTGGATTACATCTGATTATTTGACATAGGGAAAATATGTTCCAGATCTCTAAATGTCAAATAATCAGATGTAATAATACCGTCTGATTAGTTGTAGAAGAGCAATTTTTATGTAATATAGAAGTGTTACATTGAGCTATATGGCATCTACCGCTTCTTACAAATGTCTTCTTTTAACAACTGTATTATTGATAATTCCTTGAGTATTACTTGTTCTATTACACAATGGTGAGATAAGATTTTCTCTGGCAGCTGTATGCAGAGCTAATATCATTCTTTTGGGACCATCCGCAGAATTTGTATGGAAATTTAATTTCCATTCTTCTACGTGTAAGAGATGGATTGATATTCATTTTCTGACAATATTTTTATGTCCTGTTGTTCGAACGTGGATTAAATATGGATTAGTTTAATCTGGTATACAATCTTACTTTAGTCAATCTGAATTGATTAGAAATCATTGGTTAAAGCCAGATTTAATATTGGATCAATCTAATCAGAATTTAATCCACGTACGAACAACTGAAGTTATCCTGGATTTCTATAATGACCTGTGAGTGCCAGACAATTAGATTTACTTTTGTTTTTACTATTTTTCTTCATTGTTATTTCAATTTTAATTTCAAATTAATCTTTTTTTTATTGTTTATAATTTTATATTTTGATGAGAACTTGTTTATGTGGCTGTTAGTAATCCAAGGAACATTACCAAAACAAATACCCAGGTAGTAGAAAAGCAAATCATTATCATCCAAACTAATTGTCAACGTTCATCTTATTAGTTAATCAAATGGAAAGAAGTAATAGTACAATGCCTAAATGGAAAATACGGTCCGATAATACTGGAGTTTGTTACCATGCAATGTACCTTGTGGTACAAGAAGAGGTAGACTGAAAATGAAGGGGTTAGCACCAACCTTGGGTTTCCTGTTACACAGCTTGATAATTTTCCTTATTATTCCACATACACATGACCAGACAGTAATGACAGCCAAATAACATATTGATAAATAAACGATCATAAGGAAGTCATACGCATACACCGTTTGGCAATTGGTCAGAGGACTACTTTTAATACAAACCCACGTCCATTATAAGCTGATATAGTATGGTGATCTAGTATTAAGTATATCTTTCTCAAGTTATAATCTCTATATATCGGGCTTATGAACACCTAGTAAGTACTTCGTTAGAGATAGTGCATCTTCTCTAAAGTTGAATTATCTTGTCGAAATCAAGGTATCTGATTGGATGACCATTTTCTGTTTTTTAACTAGTGACTTGGGGCGAAGAAAATTCTTCAACCTGGACCTTACCATGGCCATTTCAGCCATTTCTAATGCTAAATAAATCATTTACAAAAGGAATGCTGAATATTTCAGTGGTTTAAGTTTGAAACGGTTACGTGTATAGCATATTTTATCGTTGATTTGAGAAATTGTTTAAGTATGTACAAAATTATTTGTACGGATATTTTGGGCGATCCCTTAAACCTATTAGCACCGGGCTTTTTCTGCCACTGAAAATCGGTGGGGGGGGGGGGGGGGTTGCATTTTTTCCTGAACGGTAAATGCTAGAGAGTTGAAACTTTGCACAGTTGTTACCCAACACAAAAATAGCATTTGGGTGTAGTCGGATTTGATATGACGTCATCATTTTGTCCGAAAATTGCGATTTTTGTGTACTTCCTTAAAAGAGAAAATTCGTAAAATAAAATCAACTTAATTCCTATGAAAACTATATAAAACTTAACTAGTGAGTTCGAAATAGTATTTCACATAAAAATTTGGCCACCATTACGGAATTACCGAGGGAAAAATGCGCAATGTCACATTAATATTTGTGCCAAATTAGGCTTAAAGTCAAATATTTTGGAAATTATGTGGATAACAGTTTTCCATATTTTCAAGGTGAAATATGCTAAATTTGATAGGTGGTTCTGACCAATAGCCTGTAATTTCAAAAGTAGAGGAGGTATACCCCTGAAAATTTCTGAGAACATGCCAAATAGAATTTTTCTAATTGCTGCAAAGTTTCAAAACGATTGAGGCATTTGTTTAGAAGTTATTAAAAAAATCCGGAGGATTATGTTTTGTGATGCATAGTTATAGAATATTGTTTAAACGATTTAATCGGGTATTAATAATGTATGTGGAATGTATGATATTATATATATGACTAATTATCTATTGCCAGTCGTTTCGTTAACGAATTGTGACTTTACTAATCCAAAGGTATATTAACATTGTTTGTATTTTGATTCTATAATATGAACATATTTAATCTAATAAAGACATACGATCTCCCATTGAAGGGACATCGTTTTAACGAATGTAATGTCTTTATTTTTTCATGATATTAAATTTAACCATTTTTTCAGTAGTAATTAAAGATATTTTAAATAATGAATTTATTTAAAGTCAACTGGGAATATAAATTAATTTAATCAGAGAGAGTGAGATGTTACCTACTTGAAAACATGAGAAATACCATGTGTTTTTTTTATTTCAGCAGGGGTTTTTTGAGAGCCAGGATCATGTCTGATATGTCCATCTAGGCCATCTTGATAAATAAGTATAATTAAGTTTTATTTTAACGAGTTGTAGCATTCACTGCATGAAAAATTATGTTACGCATTGAGGATTTTATCAAACAACATGAAGAAATCTGGAGTTGTACACCAGAGTTATGCAGATTGTGTGATACAGTCCGTAAATCTTTATGCAGTGATTTTCACTATTTAGCAGAAGTCAGCTGGAGAAGTGTCTTTAAAAATTATAGCTGATTGTCAAACAGCGAACTTTCTTAATCTGCTACTTGCCCTGCCTTAAAAAATCATATTCATTTCTGATTTCTGCAAGTTGTGTGATAAAATCATTGAATCACTTAAGGAATTTTGATGCAATGTAAAGGGAACGTCCGCAAAATTCGTATAGAAATTTGTGTCAATTTTACATTCAGTACAAATTCGTGATGAAAATGGTACGATTGCGATACAAATTTTTTGGACGGTTCCTAATGAATTTTCTATTTGATATTTTAAGGTTGCAGCTATGCAATGATAAAAAAGGACTTTGCTGACAGGGTTTTGTGTAAACAATGTTAATGGTAACGCATAGAATATATCTTTTGTCATGAACAACCAGTAGTAATGTTGTTTATTATTGTACTTTTGCTTTTAACAACGTAACTCTCATAATGTGATTGATTGCATAGAAAATATTTTCAACTTCTGGCGTTCTTGTCTGGGAGATCTAAGAATGTCTGTCTTCAACAAGCTTTTCAGTATAATGGTCATTATTTGGGTGGGCAAGTAATTGTACAAGGACACCATGTGATATTGTAACTCAGCCCCGCTGGTTGCTCTTCAAAAGAATTGAATTAGTTTACTTTGTACTGTTATATTTTTAATATGTATATTTATTTTCAAGTTATAATTATTTCATAGCAAATTTGCTATAATAAACATCATGGCTAGTAAGGTATTTTATGATGGTGGTTATGATGCAAAGTTTGTTGAAGATATTCCGGAATTTCTTCAATGTGTTGTATGTCAATTGGCTTTAAGGAAACCTGTTCTTATAATTGAATGTGGACATAGATTTTGCGAATGTTGTTTTGAGAAAATGAAGCAATATTCTATTTCAAGGTATGTTCGCTAATATTGGGAAATTGTAACATCTTTGAACTAGTCTGTAGGAAATGAAAATATGAATGCAACCATAGCCTTTTGCTCTATATCATACTTTCAGTTTTAGTAGCCATTTCATTTGGTTATTTTCGGAAGACTTCTACGGTAAAATGTTAAAGATAGTAAAATTTTTGTAAGGAAAAAATAAATTTAATTAATTCCTAGTTATGAGGAAGTGTCTTTGTGCATACTGACACTTCATCTGAAATGAAAATAAACCAATTTGTGACACAGATGAAACTGATTTTTGTTAAATGAACCCTTCACGTAAATGTCTACACATCATTAGCCTGATAAAAATGTTCTAATTTTTTTAGTGCATTAAATTTACTATGTCCTCTGGATAGAGAGGTTATTGAACCAACCAAGGTAATGTATGTGGTATTTTATTCTCTTTTCAAGCTGAATTCTTGTTATCCAATAGCAATGACATCATTATTATTTGTAATTTTATTATAATTACTTCCTTTACACTTTCGTAATTTATCCCAGAGGCGATGTTCCAAGATGTGGCACTCAAATGGAACATGAATTTGGGGCCTTGGAATTTATGTAACTAGTGACTAGAGTAAAATCATTCAGCATGAAAAATGGTGACCGCTTCAACCTGTATGATGTAATAACAACGGTATGGCCCATAGGCAAACACTATTATTGTAAAGATTGGAATAAGTGTCCAGCTTCTTTTAACTGCTCTCGAATAAGCGCGCAGGGTAAAACTCACCCCCCCCCTCTTTTAAACGCCCATCTCCAATTAGGGCCCACCCCTCAAAAGGGGGTGCTTATTTGAACAACAAGCTGTACAGCATGCAACATGGACCCTTATTTGAAATAATAAGTATTATTTTTACAGAACAGAACGACAAAGCTGTTTCTTTATGATTATCTATCACTCTAGTATACAGGAAATTTCCTGTGCAGTCCTTTCTTTTAGCGTTTAAGTTCTTACGTTTCAAAAAAGTGAATGGTTATTGGTCAATATTCTGAACAAGTTAATAAGTACCCGACATTTTTAAGCGCCCGTCCCTAATAAGTGCCCAGGCTAAAATTAAAAATTTGGTTAGCACTTTGCTCTACTTCTAGCTTTTCATTTACTTGAATTGTCTGTCTCTTAGGTATGTCCAGATAAAGGGATTGAAAGAGCTGTGTTAGACCTTAAAGTGAATTGTGACAATAAAGATCAAGGTTGTGAATGGAGTGGTGATCTAAGATATTTAAAGGTAGTAGTTGTTACAGACTGTTTATTATTGCAAGATATCATCTGATTTATTTTTTAACCCAGGACAGAAGATAGCCGTAACGGACACTCGGATTATAATTCTTTTTTTCTGCCATTTTTTAAAATATTTATCCTTGCTTTTATCAATTTTGCACTGTACGATCTTTCCATTTATTAAACTACTTTTATGTTTACATAGTTTTGTCCGAAAATTGATTTTAAAACGGGTTTGCGAAGTTCCTTTTATGTATCCATTGTTTAAATACTAGTACATAACTATTTTAACAGGGTTGCCATGCCTCCTCAAAACTCCTCATAATCGAAAAATCTCCTCTAAACTCCTCAGAACTCCTCAGAAAGACATGATTTTGGGAAGATCCTCCTCAAATCTCCTCAAATTCACTGTTACCTATTCGAAGGTAATTTTTGATATGAACAGTGCTCAGAAGTCGTTGTTTTGTATCTGAAAAATATTTGTAGAGATAATTTTTGTTGGAAATAAGGCGTGAAAACCTAAAAAACCTGCTCAAAACTCCTCAAATTTGATATGGAAAATTGCCAAAGTCTCCTCAGAAAAGTCCAAAACCTCCTCTAAACTCCTCAATTCTCCTCATTTTTCATTTCAAAATAAGAGTGGCAATCCTGTTTAATTAAAGAAACTTCTGAGCATGAGACACATGTCAATTTATTTTTCGAAGAGCGTGTTCCAAGTCATTGGTTATGTTGTTCAGTACCATATTGTTTATGCAAAGCTTGGAGCACTCTGACTTTGAACATACTGTTGTCGTTTTAAAAAGAACAATAATATAAATGGCGGTGGAATAAAAAATCTATATATATTTGTTTATTATAATCTCATTGCATTGAAATTCAAAACAATAGTTTTCTTCTTAATTGCACGTTTTTCTAGAAAGCAACCAAGTGGCTAAGGCTCGAGACTGAGATTTATGTCAAAAGCTAAGTTACTCCTGAGCAACCAGCCAGGTTGAAAGTAAGCAACTATAGCTGAATCCTGCATAACAAGACAAGTAACTCATATAAGTTTGCAGACGCTGATAGAAAGTGTAACAATAGTGAGAGTTCACACATTGTGTTTATACTTCAATCACATATTGCAAAACAAAAAGTAGCTTAAATGCCTTAGCAACTCCTTAGCAACTTTGAGGCTGAAATTTTAAAAATTGAATTGCTTATAAAAAAACATATGTGTGGTCAATAAGTAACAACTTTGTCAACTATTTTTAAATTTTTAGGTCACTTCTCAAACAAACTGAGAAAATATTTGCTTAAAATATGTTAATCTTAACGTTTGGGATTTGTCAACAAAGATTTTTCCCTGAGTGTAACAGGGCTTCCATAAGTAGATACACGAACTTCAAAGCCCTATAAAAAAAGTCAGTATACTTCCTTACTTGGACTTATCTACTCCTTTTTTTATTGGTTGTTTTTATGTTAAAAGATTGCAAGAAAAAAATCGATTTTTACTGTCAAAAATAAACGTTTTAACCCTATTGTGCATGGGGGGGGGCAAAGGTTACACGTAGGCATAGGGGGGGGGGGGTGGTAAATTTACCCCCCCTACCTAAAATCTGCTA
>JAUCNQ010115687.1:0-19327 GCA_032352715.1 Bougainvillia muscus
GACACTTCTGTAGGAATTTTTCAAATATTTACCGAACACATAATTTGAAGAACACGTACAGATGGCTGCTTCCGTCACTGTTAACTTTGAGTTAAGAGACAAAGTGAAAAAGAAGATTAACGTAAAAAGAATTGTTCGCAGGTAAAAGCACGCATATTTTACCTTTGTTGCATTGACTATCAATGGTTTTTCCCTTATTTAAAGAACTTGATGTTTGCTTAGTTTTTGCTGTTGGAAAGAAATTTTGGTGGGTGTCAGCTGTCTTTTGTCTTGAAACAGATTGGAACTGCATTTCATTTTCTCTGAGCAGGTTTTTTAGTTTTGATATCTCTTTTTGTTGTATCTCTAAAACAAAGAAAGTTTTTTGTAATACATTGTTTTCAAAATTGTGTCGTTCTCACCTCAGTCCCTATTCCAGATTTTAAGGGTCCGATAATCGGATGCTGCTCATTGATAAATGTCGAGGGAATTGTCACTTTCATGAAACAGTCTTAAAAATACCTTTGTTTTTTTACATAAAAAGTGTCGTTATTTAACTAATCGGATGCTGCCCTCATATTCTAGGTAAGACCATTCATCTTGTTTTGAAAAATACACAACATTGAGAGAATAGAAGAAAAGGTTAAGCCATGCCTATTTGTAAGAAAATCACCATTTTCATCACAGAGGAAGAGTCACGCTTCTGCTGGATGAAAATTGATATGGATAAGGACACGTTTACATGAAGACTTTCTATAGGCGAAATGAACTGTCATGGCTTCTGTGATTGGTTAAATTTTCCATGTAAACGAGTCCTAACTGCAAATAAGAACATTATAACCATATAGAGAGTTGTAGAAGGTAATCTCAAACACTTCATTAGTAAATCAAACTTTGTCATGAGACATTAACACTCGAACCTCGACCTCTGATAATATACGCTTAAGATTTAATGCACGATTAATGATATTGAAATTACGCAAGTTGCCATGCAATACACTTACGATCTAAAACAAAAAACAATCATCAAACCAAAATCTTATTGTGAGACAATTTCGTTTCCCCTAATAAGCTATAAACAAGTTAAGTTGTTTTGTTTAATGATCCTTGTTGCTATTTCCATACCTACAAGTTCTTTGGGAACAGAAGAATTTTCTAAATCATGTTCTTTTTGTGCTAAAGCATCTTGAAGAGATTTGATCTATATGAAATAAAATAGTCACACAGACCTTTTAAGAACCTGGCTTTTGCTTCGCAATAGTTGAAGTATGTGTGACATATTTGAGCAAAATGGATAAAGGATTCTCTTCAGAAAAAGATTCAACTTAAAGTAAGTACAGTCAACTCCCGCTATCTCGAACATGCGATATCTCGAATTTCGCTCTATCTCTAATTAATCCTTCGCTCCCTTCAGCACTATTTAATCAGTGCACGCACTCGCTATCTCGAACTTCGCGCTATCTCGAACTTCGCGCTATCTCGATATTTTTCCGCGGTCCCTTGAAGGTTCGAGATAGCGGGAGTTAACTGTATGTCAGTGGCGGATCCAGAGCTGGAAAATAGTAGGCAAGTACCTACGAAGAAGTGTAAAACAATTAAAATTTCAAAGAAATTTTAATTGTTTTACACTTCTTCGTAGGTGTTTGCCTACTTCTGGATTCGACCCTGTATGTTGATACAATGTTTAGAAGTTTTAATTCACTAAGGACTCTTTTACATAAAAATTGCACTTATTCTACTGATCGATGCTGCCCTCATATTATAGACTCTGGTTATTGACAAAAATGTAACCTCCAGTTTTCACACACCACAGAAAGAAAAACATATGTCCACAAAATGTCTGACATTGATATAACTAAGGGTTCGTCTCAAAATTTCGCTCAATTTTGATTCACAATTCACTTTATTCCTATTAATTTCCATCCCAGATGAAGTGTTATTGTGCATACTTTGCATGCAAAATAACACTTCATCTAAGGTGAAAATGAAGCGAATTGTGAAGCGAATTAAAGCGAATTTTTGAGACGGTTCCTAAGGGATGTCCATTAAAAATTGATACAAATGAAAATTGATACGAATATATCCATACAGATTTTGTGCACTGTCCGTTACCTTATCTAAAGCTGTCATCAAAGAGTTTTCAACCTGTTGGCTTTCAGAGTTGTCATCATCGTTCTGTTTTAGATTTATCTAGAAATGAAATAAATAATAAATATGTCTCTTAGATTCTCCTTGCTCTATTAATTTATAGGACAGAGAAAACAACATTACTGCCATTTAAGAATTTATTAGGGAATCGCACTCTCAATGTCAGTACTTCACAGCTCAATGGCATAGCCATTCTTTACTGTCTACCACATATAGCCATCTTCTATATTTAGTTCATGACCTTGGGTACCGTACACAAAATAATTCTTATGGAAATTCGTATCAAATCTCATACAGAAAAAGTATTTTTGTAAATACAAAGTACGCAGAAAGACACTTCTGTGATGAAAACTTGTAATTCGATTTTGGACGGTCTCGTATGTACCGTCATTGTCACATGTATGCACAATAAGAATTTTTATGAGATAAAAAAGAAATGATTTGCGCTCCGAAATGTAAATTATAGTCAGTAGTCAAGTCCAGGCATTCATCGAGGCTCTTTTATTCAAACTAATGATCATAACTTTAAGAGACGTTCATTAGTACCGGAACTTGTACACTCGTACATTCATTCAAAAGAAGTGTACTATACTCAGAGGCGGACTCAGAACATGCTTTTACCTAGTCAAAGCAATAGAATGGAGATTGAAAGCATGCTCAAACTCATTAATTTTTAATTGCTTTTGTATAATAATGGGTCTTTAAAGACCCATTATCATACAAAAAGTATTAAGAATTAAAACGTTTAGTTCTTCATCGTGCTGTTCTGACTAGGGCTGGATCTGCCACTGATACTACTAATTAATTATGTACAAATACACGTCTCCTATCATGATCAGTGAGACTCCAATACTAATGGTTGTAGATTTACCTTCTTTTCTAATCCCTCAATGTTGTTCATGATTTTATCATAAATGAAACCAGTGATGTTTTCTTGATTCATTCCTTTCCGAAGCTTCTTTATGGAAGTTTTAATATCCTGAAGTTCATCAAAAACTTCGTCCAATGAATTACTTTTGATTCTATTGTGCTATGGAATAATTCTTTTTCACACCTTTTGATTTAATTCCAGGGCTCAGTTGTTCGTAAGCGGATTAACCAATATTAAATCTGACTTCAATCAATTCTGATTAATAAGGTTTAATACTAGATTAAACTAAGCCATATTTAATCTACGTTCGAACAACTGGACCCAGGCCATTATTCAAAACGTAAAGCCATTCTCTTAAGGCTTTTTTCTCAAAATTTCGTCTCATAAATTCATCATTCAGAGGTGTCTTAGGACTTCATTCCTGTCAATTTTCATTTCAGATGAAGTGTTATTGTGCATACTTTGTACGTACAATTTTCATCTTAGGTGAAGTGTTATGGTGTATGCACAATAACACTTTATCTGAGGTGAAAATGAAGCGATTTGTGAAGCGAATTTACGCGAATTTAAGCGAATTTTTGAGACCAACCCTTTAGAAGTCGATTATAGAGGACATTCAAAACTAAGTTTTTATTTTTCATGATATTTTCGGAACATCTTGACTGTTCCGTTTTCAAATAAACTATCTTATAAGGATGTATTTGATGTTTTTTAAACCTAGTAATAGGTGTTCCTGCAGTGCGTAACATATTTCATTTCCTTACAGTTAAACACTTACATAGAAATCATTTTGCAACGATTTTATAGAATCAATTATTTCGTCTGTTCGATCATTTTCTTCCTTTTTCTAAACAAATGAAAACGTGTTAAATTAGCATTGAAAGGAACCTGATAGATTAAAATTGAACAACCACTTAGAAATATAGATTTAACGTTCCATTAGGATATTCAGGTATAGGACTTTTTCAAACAGAGGGAGAGTCTTTGTGCATACTTAGTATGCACGACACTTCTTCTGTGATGAAAATGGTACGACTTGCGATACGCATTTTGCATACGGTCCATAATGGGTGTTTCCGCAATGCTTAAGGATAGTGGTAAACCCAAAACACATGTTCAGGATAATGTTAAATATCATTTAAACCGCTGATATTCGTATGATAAAAGTATACATTTTTGAAATAGCTCATTCGATAGTAAATAACAAGACGATTTCAAAAATGTATACTTTTATCATACGAATATCAGCGGTTCAAAAGATATTTAACATTATCCTGAACATGTGTTTTGGGTTTACACTATCCTTAATATATTTCATTTCATTACAGATAAAAAGTAGGTATTTCAGGTGTAGGACTTACTCGGTCAGTGTTTAATTAATTAGGGAAACGAGCAGGCTGCTATGTTCTAGTAAAAAAATGATTCACATTAGGTCGTAATAATTATCTTGGTATGTTACTTCCATTCTCCATTCCTACTTTAAATATATAAAAAAACGGTAACTATCCTTGCGCGATCATCAGGATTCATCCCTGAAGAAGTCTTTTCATGTATACTTCTTATGGCATGAATAAATAGAAACAACTTTAAATTCAAAGTTTGTGCACGCTCCAATTTTTAACCTTATTTTTATTTTCTTGTTGTAATTTGATAACACAATCTTTGGTGACTTGTAATTCTTGTAACAGATTTGTTAATTCTTTTTCATGTTCTTTGTCTTTATTTGCAAGCTTTAAAAAAACATTATGACTATCAAATTGTGACCTAACATGATTGACTTTTATTCCTTGGAAGCATGATCGTAACAAAACGGTCACACACGCTTTAACAATCCTGAAGCAAAATGCTTCAGGAGAGTTAAATCATGTATATCCATTTAATTGGACATGGACACTGGGCGTTAAAGAGTTATATTGTAGGGAAGGACTTTGTCACAAGATTGTTTTAAAAAGTTCGTTTCATAGAATTATTTCATTGTCAACGAACTGTAGGAGAAGCATGTTTTAAGCAAATCAGAAACGATAACAAAAAACGAGCTACTCGGATTCTTTTTATCATCCTATAACATAAAAATATTTAACTAAACCCTTGTCTCACTTGCTAAACCCAAAAAAGATGTGAATTACAGTTCTTAATGGCTGATAGTGTAAGAACAAAGCAATCTTTGTGTAAAAAATGGTTTTATTTAACTAAGATGAATAAAGATTTTACCATTTCTTTAGTTTTTGTTTTTAATTTTTCGGCCCCCCTCTTCCAATGCTCCATCTCTGATGCCATTATGTTTATTTTGTCAAGTAATTCCTGATTTTTCTGATCAATCTAAATGAGTTCAACAAAGTATCTTACAGCATTGTTGCCCGCAAATTTGTATGGAAATTGGTATGAATTTTTATTTAGAAGAAGTGCTTCATTTTCACCTCAGATGAAGTGTTATTGTGCATAGAAAGTATGCACAATAACACTTAGCCTGAGATGAAAATTGACAGGAATGAAGCGAATTTCTGAAGCGAATTTTTGAGACGGTTCCTAAGCAAGCACAAGAAACTTCTTATGTGATGAAAATGGTACCATTCGCAATACAAATGTTTTGAGCTTCTTGAGAGACCCATGGTACAGTAAAAACAATATGGATACAGTAAGCAAAAATGTATATGTCTTGTTGGTCAGGAAATCCTTCGAAACTCCACTTCTTAGTCCACAGAATTTGTATGAAAATTCATATATATATTTATGCATACTTACCATAAACAAAGATCTGCTGTGATAAATGGAATAAATAATTAACACCAGCAAGAATTATCACTATTGGTCTCGATAATCCCTTCATCATATTCAGTTAAGAAAAAATGTTTTTAGTGGATACTGATAAAGTGTGTCTTTGCGCCTACTATGAAGTGATTTAAAAAGCAATTTTTAAGAGCCTTCCGAAAAGTATGCACAAAACCACTTCATCTAGTGTAAAAATGGTAAAAATGGTAATATTCTTTACTTTTCTTTTGTTTTTATTAACTTCATCAAGTTTTTGATTCGCTTGACCTTTTAAAGATTTTAATTGGTTTTCTAAACTATTTCTCATATTCATTTCATTCTCCATCTAGAACAAGAATATAATACAAGGCTGTTAAATGCAAATGATTTTTCTCGTCTGGAATAGTCGGGTTTGTTTATGAAGAAGGGAAGTTAACCTTATTATTTAAACCATAATTTCACATAAAAAATTCATACATTCTCCACAATAATCAGGCACTAATCCAGGCCTTTTAAACATCGGCCATACGAATTATTATGTTATAAAAGTGCCCCTTTTACATAAAATACTCTTAAAAATCAATCCTAAATGTCCTTCAAAGAAACTAGGTATGTTTTAGGGTTATCTTAGGACACGTTTACATGGAAAATCGTTGCGGGCGAAATGACTGTCATAGCTTCTGTGATTGGTTAAATTTTTCCATCGGAAAAATTTAACCAATCACAGAAGCTATGACAGTCATTTCGCCTATAGAAAGTCTTCATGTGAACGTGTCCTTACATAAATATTGTCCTTATTACACTGAGCTGACACTGCCTTGATTTCGCTTCATAATTCGCTTTATTCCTATTAATTTCCATCTTAAATGAAGTGTTATTGTGCATACTTTGTATGCAAAATAACACTTCATCTGAGGTGAAAATGAAGCGATTTGTGAAGCGAATTTAAGCAAATTTAAGCGAATTTTTGAGACCAACCCTTAGTTACAGTTAGTAAATTTCAAGAGCAGAGTTGATATACAGTATAACAGTTCCTAATCCAGACCTTTTACGTGCACTTCTAAAAAATCACGGTAGTATTATGATACAACAAATGATACATAGTTAGGGACAATCCTCAAAATTCGTATCAAATTTCATACAGGAGTATCTTTGTGCATACAGTATGCCTAAAGACACTTCTTCTGCGATAGAAATGGTACGATTTGCGATACGAATATTGTAGACAAACCCTAAACAACTGGAATCGATAAAAGTTTATTTCTCTGCCTGCTTGGAATTTCAACTTTTATGTTTTTCACTTACAGCCTCGTGTAGTTTGTTATTGTCCGAATTTAAGTGATCATTCTTTTGCTCCAGAAATTCAATTTGTTCTTTCATTTCAGTTGCTATGTTGTCATATTCTGCTAATGTAGATAAGTGCTAAGAAAACATATAATTAGGGACCGTCCACAAAATTCATATATGGAAATCGTATATACCAATTTTCATACAAGAAGGAGTGTCTTTGTGCATACAACGTATGCACAGAGACACTTCTTCTGGATTAAAATTGATATGAATTTCTATAAGAATCTAGTATGCAAGGTACTGGGAAAATTAATTAGTATTTAAAACTTCCATGCTAATCCAAATATTATCTGCGTTCAAACAACTGGACCTAGGAATCTTCGAGGGGGTAACGTCGGATCGGCAGACGCTTAAAAGACTGGGACTAGAACCTGGGTTATAAAGTTTACCTTTTCTTCTCTTTCTCTCATATCATCTTTGAGAGATAAAAGTTCATGTTTTAAAACACGTTCATTAGATTCGTGTACATCAACTTCATGTTTTAGCTAAAAGAAATATATAACAAAGGAAAGATGTAAAATGCAGAATGATATTTAATAACTGATAAGTTCGAAAATTTATGTACTCAAATCATAGGTACTTTTAGCTATCGAAGAAATTTCTTAGGATCCGTCACAAAAATTCACTTAAATTCGCTTCACAAATTGCTTCACTTTCACCTCAGATGAAGTGTTTTTGTGCATACAAAGTATGCACAATAACACTTCATCTTAGATGAAAATTGGTAGGAATGAATCGAAGTTCTGAAGCGAATTTTTGAGATGGTTCCTTAGTGCATATTAACACTTCTGTTAGAGATTTCAAATCAATGGACAATGGACATTCAGCCCAGTTGGGGCCTCGCTCATATAGCCACCATTATCATACCCTAACGGTTTCCCTTAAAAAATCTCTAGATAACTCACTGGTTCTCGATTCTCACTGGTTCTCGCAAATTTAAATTCTTAATAACGCTCTGTCTCAAAATTACGTTTTAGTATACTAAGTATACACACAACATTTTTCCGAATGAAACTTGATAGGCATTAGTGAAGAAAATTTCAGATGTAAAATTCAGTAAAACTCAATTGAAGCAGCAAACAATTTTTACCTCATTAATTGCAAGCTGTGCATCAGAAAGATCCTGCTTACACTCTTCAAAATCATGCTCTAAATTATTGTTCTAAATAAATAAAATGAAGTTACAGAACAGAGGCGTTACACCAGGTGCATTGACCAATTTTGGGCAATAATATACAAGACCAGACACTTCTTGGTGGTCTAATCATACTGTTGACAAAGTAAAACATTAATTAAAATCTATTAAAAAGAAGGTCTGGCGCCTAAATGCAAGTCATAATGTATCAGTAACCATAGAGAAATCTGAAATCACACTGTTATCTTATAAAGAGATCTTTCATTGTACGGAAACAAAATGATTTCCAATACAGGTCTTGACAGTTTCTCATATTTCAATCCCAGATTCTTGTCCAACTAAAAGATTGAATTAAGATTAATGTTTTGTTTTTACCTCCCACCTTTCATCACACATTGTACCATTTTCAACATTAGGAACCGTCTCAAAAATTCGCTTCATTCCCGCCAATTTATATCTCAAGATATAATATGCGATATGTGAAGCGAATTAAAGTGAATTTTTAAGACGAACCCTTAACAAAAAGGTTTCTTTGTGCATACTTTGTACATCCACAAAGACACTTCTACGGAGATAGAAATTTATACGATTTATGCATGAATTTTGTAGATGACCAAAGAAAAGTATTACCGTTATGTGTTTTAATATTAGATTTATTGTACCTTATATTTCAGTATATCAATTTCTTCTTTACTGTGATTAGTTAAGACATCAACCAACACATTTCTAAGGTTTGTTAATACAGTCAGTGTTTTTTGATTGTTAATATTATCAGGATTCCTTAGTCCCGTATCATGTAAAACATCACTAGTCAGTCCCTTGATGAAATATAATATGTGCTTAATAGCATCGTCCATTGCATTGTAATTTCTTTTTAAATTTTCAATATTTGATGTTAGTTGCTCTATGACAATCTAAAATTATTAAAATTAATTAAAAGGGTCTATTATCGAAAAACTAACTAAACTAGTTTTTAAAGAAAACTAGGTATTTTTAGGGCACTTTAACATTAACATTTTCCCTTTTTGATTCTCTTATTTAGATCTCTTTTACATATTTAGATCTCTTTAAGGGCACTTTCTTCACCATAATCCAAGAGAAGTGTCTGATCGCACAAGTTTAACGCAATAATTTCGACTGTAAGCTGTAATATAGAGAACCTAGTTAGTTAAATTCTATATACTGTATAATTTTATATTGTAGGCAAGCACCATACCATTTTCACCATATCCACCATGATCCTTCAGATTTGGCAATAATAGAATATATTGAATGCTATAATAACTTTGAAAACAGTCTCTAATAAGCTTATTTACAATTCTCGGAAAGGGTCTAACTAAATATTGGTACCAAGTAGAAGAACATAGATTCAAAATATTATTTTTTACGTTTTGATTTTTGTGTTACATACAGTATAAAGATAAATAATACCTTTTGCTCATCTATTTTCTCTTTAGCATCGTTTTCTTTTTTTACATAGTGTTGCGTAATTTTATTAGATTTATCCATTTCATTTTCCAATAGATTTCTCAAATTTTTATTTTCATTTTTAACAAACAATTGATTGCTCTTTTCCTCATCAGCTAAAACTTTCAATTCTTTTGTATCATTTTCGTAATAACTTTTTAAATCTAAATAAATAAGAGACCGTCCACAAACTTCGTATCGCAAATTGCACCATTTTCATTACAGAAGAATTGTCTTTGTGCAAACTGAGCATGCAAAAAGACACCCCTTTTGTACGAAAATGGATACGAATTTCCATACGAATTTTGCAGACGGTTCCTAAACAATTAAGTTAAGTGTATACAAATATCAATATACATATATATATATATTTCTTTAATGCATGGGTTAGGTTTCCCTTGCAAGAAATAATTGACTTTATCAGAAATGCGCACACAAACACCGCTGTTGGATAAAAATTCATACGACTGAAGCGAATTTATAAAGCAAATTTATGAGACGCTTCAAAGACACTTTTGGATTCAAAGAGATGGCCATACCAAACTGTTAGACTCTACAATACTAATCTAGAATAAAATCTTACCTTCATTAGCCTGTTTTACCTTCTGCAATTCTTTCATTATATTTGTATTAATTTCCATCAACTTTGAATTTTCTTTTATTGATTTATCTAGCTTGACTTTACCTTCTTTAAGTTCTTGAAGACTGTTAGTTTCATCTTTAGAGGCATCTAAAAACCAAAACTTTGAGAATAAGTCATCGTGCAATAACTTGTAAAATACTTCTTGTTCTGAAGTTAGGTGAAAATGGTACGGTCTTGGTCACACTTGATTAATAATAGCATTATTATTAATCAAAGAAACTGTCTCAAAAATTTGCATTAGAAATTCGTTTCATTGATATCAATTTTCATCTCAAAAGAAGAGTCATTGTGCAAAGAAAGTGTGCACAATGATCCTTCTTCTGATATGACAATGAAACGATTTGTGAAGCGAATTTTAAGCGAATTTTTGAGACGAACCCTAAGGGACCTAATTTCCCAAGAGTTCGCGTCCTTGATTCCTTCTTCTCTCTCTTAGGAGAACAGATTTTTTGGTTGATCTCTACTAATGATCTCTTCTCCTGATAGCGCAGACAAGCGATCAATAGTGAGAACTCCAGGGATTTTAAATTTTATACTTTTTAACGTAGTCGATTTGAATTAGCTTTTATAGCTAACCATGTACTCTTTAAACATCCGAACTAGAGGTTAAAGGAATTCATAGGTCCCTTTATCATTGTATTTTATCGACTTTAAATAAATTTGAAAATAAAAAAAATAAAAGACTATTTACAAAATTCGTGTTGCAATACTCTGAATGAAATGATACGAATTTCCATACGACTTTTGAGAACGGTCCCTTGAATTTATAGATGCAAGCAAAAGCTTTTAACAGAATTGATTGGATACTGTTTATAGTAAAATATTACAACAGTACATCAACCTATATATATATATCAGAGCCAATTCCGGAATATGCAGCATCTAAATAGTTAAAACAGGCATTTTTATGTAAAATACCTAGTTTTCCGATTGTCGGACTCATAAAAGTTCTGGGTTAGGGTCTGCATGTAGTTAAAAACAGACTAACCTTCACTCAATTCTTTTTCTACATCTTTTATTTCTTGATAGGTATTGATGAGTAATGTATTAGCATCTTCAAGTTCATCATGGAGGTCTTTCAAATTTTCTTTCAATTTTTTAAACTCATTATTTTTAGCATGCAGCTTGTTTCTTAAAGGTTTCTATAAAAAGAAACTATAGTAAGTTAGGTCTAACTAATCCAGTTCTCTTAAGCAATCGGAAGCTGTGCTTTGCATTATGAT
Organism: Bougainvillia muscus; assembly: GCA_032352715.1. NCBI lineage: Eukaryota > Metazoa > Cnidaria > Hydrozoa > Anthoathecata > Bougainvilliidae > Bougainvillia > Bougainvillia muscus. Next base: position 11,565 of record JAUCNQ010115687.1, read on the forward strand.
GGTGAAAGTGCCTCTTTCGTAAAACAGTCCTCATAATTTAGGGCTCTTTTTACATAAAAATAGAAGTTATTCAACTGATCAGACGCTCTCGTATTCTAGATTAGACCCTGTTAGATTGTTTACCTTTTATATCTTTTTATTACGAATTTTCACCTCAGATGAAGTGTTATTGTAACACTTACGTGTTACAATAACACTTCATCTAAGGTGAAAATGAAGCGAATTGTGAATGAAAAGAAGCCATCATAGTATGATTTCTCAAACAAACGTGTGCTCGATCAGAAACGGAAACAAATTGTATCAAAATATATGCCTAGCTCTGAAATATCAAACCATAAAACGTTAAACTCTGATCCTTGTCCCATGGACCAGTTGGAGCGACATTTGTATCTTGGCTAATTTCTAATGCATGGAAAATCACTTTAATGTTGATGTTTCTTTTAACCAGGTGTTAGGGTTTGCCACAGAAATCAGCCTTAGAAATTTGTTTCATTCCTATCAACTTTCAAAAATGAAATATTCATAAAACTACAGATTTCTTATTTAAAAAGAAGAGCCTTTGCACGTATGCAAAAACATTTATTCTAAATTAAAAATCTTTTTGGATGACCTCTTGCAGCATCCTCAGTTCATCTCAATAATTCGTTTTAGAAATTGTTCCATTATTATCTTCGATGTGACAAGGTATGTACAAAGACACTTCTTCTGTATGAAAATTGATAGCAATAAAGCAAATTTATAAAGTGAAGCGAATTTAAGTGAATTTTTGAGACGGTCCCTTACATAATCAGAATCATTTTGATGTGCATTAACAAGCTGTGTGTTCAACAATTCAGATTCATTCTTTTTAGCAGCTATATTTTGTTGACAATCATATACTTTAGTTTCAAGATCAGTAATAATCCGGTTAAGATCAGATGCCTAGAATGTAAAATCAGTAACATGTTCATACTTGCAGGACTTAGTCCATACATTATAAGGGTCTGTCAATCTTACTCTTCCCGGAAGCAGCCATCTGTAGGTGTTCTTCAAAATAAGTGTTCTGTAAATATTTGAAAAATTTCTACAGAAGTGTCCTTGGTGGAGTTCATTTTTAGCATTGTTGCCGGCTTAAAGCCTGCAACTATGCTAAAAATGCACTCCAACATGCTCGATTTTTAGAGATTTGCTGCATATTTACAGAACAGATATTTTGAAGAACACCTCTGGAGGGCTGCTTCCGTCTTCCCTTTGCATTATGATGTTGAAAGTGCCATTTTTATATAAAATATATTGATGAGAGTACTGTTATGCAGAAGAAAAAACCCCGGAAGATATTGGCCTTGTCAAGTTTTTTAAATGAGAAAAATCTGGAACTGAGATATGACTTTTTTTTAAATCTCATCCCTGAATATATCCTAAAATATTTTTAGGGGTCTTATTTATACATCATACAAATTATCCTTTTTTTTAACAGATCGAGCACTGCGCTCATAATATTCTAGATTAGACACAGTATAGTCACCAATTACTTTCTTATTGAAAATAGTATAATTAATTTTCAAGTTATGTTCTTGCAGCAATTTTAAAATCTCAAACTCACCTTTTTCTTTAACTTTTTTAAGTTGCTTTCACCAGTTGTAGTCTAAACAAATGAGGATTAATACTATACTACACAGCTAGAAATAAACTGTATGGGTAATTGAAAATCAGTAAAATGGGTAATGGCTATGGATTATTGCACTGCTTAAAACAGGGTTCACAATTCTATCCATGGTGGTTGACATAATGTGACATCTACAAGGAAAAGGGGGATTTTATCTAAGCTAAACAGCGCCAGCAGCATTCCTAAAGAATAACAGAAGTGTTCTGAACGTTCTCATGACTGCTGGAACATTCAAAACATTCCTGAATTGTTCCAGCAGTCCAATCCACTTTTTTGAAACGTTCTGGGAACGTTCCTGAAGTGTTGCAAGCATTCCTGAAGTGTCTTAAGCGTTCTCAAAGGGTCTCTGCAGGGTTCCAGGAATGTTCCAGGAACGTTCCAGAAGCGTTCCATATTGCTAAAACATTAATAATTAGTTTAGAAGTTTGTTAGAAGAAGACATAATGCACCAACTGGTACAAGAGCTTAAAAGTAGTAGGGCTAACTATGAAAAACATTTAAATGAGTTGTTTGTTTATGCATTTATGAGACCAAAAAATTTCTTCACCTGATCACTTAACACAAAACCAAAATGGATTAAAAAATTTACCAATAAATGTCTTCACCTGATCACTTAACACAAAGCTTTGAAGGGCAGCATACAAACGTTCATGTTTCGTCAGTTCTTCTGGATTTAGTCGTGATAAAAATGATAACATGGTATCAGCTTGTTCTTCTGTTAGGATAATATCCTCATCTTGATTATGATTCTTAGAATACAAAGCTTTTCCAATGTAGGCACTTTCGTCTAAGTTTATATTTTCACCAGTCTATAAAATTATAGGTAGTTTTCTTAAAAGGGTTCGCCTCAAAAATTCGCTTGTATTTGTTTTAGAAATCGTTCCTTTTTCATCTCAGAAATAGTGTCATTGTGTATAAGAAATATGAACAAATACATTTCTTCTGAATGAAAATTAATAGGAATGAAGCGAATACTAAAGCAAATTTTAGAGATATAACAGTAAGAATTGAAAAATTGGTTGATTAAGAAACATGGAAACAAAAGAAAAATTAACATAAAAACATTTGATTGCAAACTCCATTAGTGAGATTACTTTGAGTCTGAAAAACAAAACAATTACACATATACATATACATACGGTATTTGATGCATTGTTGTGTGGCAACAAAAAATCTGCAAACTTTGCATCTAGTTTGTAAAATGCCAACTCCTGTTCTAACTTGAATTGTTTTTCGCACGCTTTGCTTAACTCCGTATTTTTTCTTTCAAGCTAAAAAATTAAAATATTTTATCATGGTTATGAAAAACCATATATATATGGGCATTTATTTTTGATTTGAGAATCAGAGTTTTCGCATGTTGTGTACTACAAATCAATGCAATCTATAAAAATAATACTTAAGGGAAAAGAAAGGATCATAAGATGAAAAAAATCGTACAATTGTGGCATACATAGTTAAAGTTGTCTTCTTAAAATGTTGTTGTCTCTGCATTATGCTGTTTCTGGCATAAGAGACCGTCCACAAAATTCGTATGTAAAATTGTATCAATTTTCATTCAGAAGTAGTGTCATTGTACATACTTAGTAAGCGTTATTTTCCTGCAATGAAAGTAGGGCGATTTTTCATACGAATTTTGTGGACTATCCCTAACATGATAACATCGACCTCATTATAATCCATGCATGATTTTATCTTTTCCAAGTCTTTGTACATGATAGTACAACATCGATGCCTCAGAACACAATTTCGTATCTAGCCTTTCTTCGTCCTTCTTCAACTTAATAGACTTTAACAGAACCACCCTAATAATAACACAAAAACCCTTCACGTAAAAGTTGATGCATAAGAACAATTCACCTAAAGAGGGTGAGATGTGAGGCTAAATAAAGATATGTTTAAAACAAGTGCGCGCAAAATTTTGTATGGAAATTCGTATCAAAAATTTTCATTCAGCAGAATATGTTTGCACAAAATCACTTCTCCTGTGAAGAAAATGGTATGATTTGCGACACAAATCTTGTGGACAGTCCTTTAACTACTTGCTGAACATACGGTCAGTCAGACACAGTGATTCAAGTTACAAGTGTTACAAATATTATGGATCCAGCAGAGCTTCTAATCAAGCTTCGGACATTCCAACATAAGATAAATATGGTGTAGTTACTATATAAATATGGTATACTTACAATTCGATTGTTAGTATCGTTTTCTTCAACTTGTTTTCTCAGTGATTTCTCTAGGGAATGTAATTTTCCATTCAATTTAGTCTCACTTTGTAACCAATTTTCTTTTTCTTTTCTTAGAATTTCATTTTCATTTCTCAAATGTAGTAATTCTACTTTTTTCTCTTTAAGTTCTTTTTGTTTAAGATTAATTTCATCTATGAAAAAGATAAAGCAAATTTAGGTTTTGCTTCCATTGACAGTCCCTAATCCAGTCCTTTTACAGTAAGTCTACCAATCAGATGCTGCATTTTGAATTTGGTGATGGTGAAAGTATCCGTTTTATTTAAAGTTATCCTAAAAACACCCAGTTTTCAAGGAATACGCTATCCTGTTTTTACACATTAGACTGTGACTAATTGTGATGTCAAACAAATTTCTTTAAGGGACCGCCCACAAAATTCGTATCGTAATTTTCATCACAGAAGAAGTGACGTTTCTGCAGTCGCTAACCTTTTGAGCTATATTAAACAAACCAATTAATGTGTTACACTGTATGGAAGACTGTGTGTTTTCTTCTGATAATGTGACTAAAGAATATCGCAAATCACACCATTTTATCTCAAGTGTCATTTGTGCATATCTAGTATATCTAATGCATACTTCTATTAAAAGGACCGTCCACAAAATTCGTATGCAAATTCGTATCAATTTCCTTATAGAAGGTGTGTTTTTGTACATACTTCGTATGCACAAAGACACTTCTTCTATGATGAAAATGGTTCATATTACGATGCGAATTTTGTGGACGGGCCCTAAATGAAAATACATGTTACATCTGTAACATTAATTTTTCTTACTTTGACAAAATCTTTCTGTAGCTTGTTTTCGTTCTTCATCTGTTATTTCTTTACCATTTAATAAAGTCAAACCGCTAAGCTGTGAAACGATTTTCGCACGATAATGTTTTAGTTCACAAAATGGATTATCACTAATATGAAGCTCAAACAAATCTGGAAGGATTAATAACTTTTCCGTTTCTGTCAGCTAAAAAAAATAGAACCTTTATTTTGCGATCGGGATATAACATAGAATAGGATAGCACCCAATTAGTTGAATTGGGGCATTTTTATTTAACACCGTCCTAAAAATACCTAGTTTTCTTTTCTTCATTCTTTTCTCAAAAATTCGCTTAAATTCGCTTCAGAATCCGCTTCATTTTCATCTTAGATAAAACTGAAACGAATAATGAAACGAATTTTGAGACAAACCCCTGGCTGGAGACTGTCCACAGAAATCGTATGGAAATTGGTATCCATTTTCATTCAGAAGGATTGTCTTTGTGCATACTTAGTGTGGTGTAATGAAAATGGTACCATTTGAGTATTTTGTTGACGGATCTACTGAGACCATTAGATTCTCAAAAGAACATCCAATGATATTACAGGCATTATTGCTAAGAAAGTTCCTAGTAACTGACAAAAAAGAGGACACCATCTGATTATTATCCGCATTATTTGTTTCCAGAATTTTATACAGGATTGCTATCCGGAGCAACTACCAGTGGGAACCACCTACAACCACCTACAACCATCTACATTTTCATTCAGCAGAAGTGTATTTGTGCATACTGTGATTCTCTTAAGAGGAAATTGAAACAATATGTTTAATATAAAAATTTAAAACAAACTCTTTATAACAGCGCTTGAATATGTGAATATGGCTTGATAACCGCTAATACTCACACTTTCAATTTGATTTTGCGAAAGATTTATATGTTTTAAACCAGGTATTTTCTTGGGTAGCAATCTTGGTATTGTTTCAATCTGGTTATTGTTAGCATCAAGATGTTGTAACGCTGTTAAAACTTCTAACCCATCAAGACTTTTCAGTTGATTTGAAGAAACATCTAACACTTGTAGATATACCAGGGAAGTAAGGTTTTGTAATTTGCAAATGGAATTTTTAGCCAAGCAAAGTGATTTCAAGTTTCTCACCAAGTCCAGGTTTTCAATATACTGAAATAGAACATAATGTACTAAGTATACTTAAAGAGTTCAAATTTACACGATTTTATGCACAGGTACTAGTTTATAGCCACTAAAACAGAATTACAGCAGAACACATTAAAATTTACTTTGCTAAAATCAATAGTATTCAAATATTGAGAAGTTAGTTTCGTAAAGCAATTCCGATACAATTGCTTGCTTTCATCTTCATCATGTGTGGCGAACGTTAAATGTCTGTCTGACTACGCCATGTAGATTAGAGACATGGCGCACCACCTACACCTTCCAATTTGATTCCTGATTAAGAATGGGATTAGTGAGGAAAATGAAAAGTCATTTGTAACTCTTGTACCAAAATTAGTAAGATTTTCATGTCAGAAAAAAGCGTCTTGGCGTAGTTACAAAGTATGCACACAAGTACTTCATTTAATAATGTTAATAAGGAATATAAATTCTGATACATATTTTCAGACGATCTCCTCTTAGGGACCGTCTACAAAAATTCGTATCGTAAATCGTACCACTTTCATCACAGAAGATGTGTCTTTGAGCGTACTAGGTATGCGCAATGACACTCCTTTTGTATATAAGATTTTGCAGACAATCTCCTCTTAAAACTCAACGGAGTGTATGAATATCACTAGAACAGTTTATACCTTAATCTTTCCTTGCCAATGACTAGAAAGCAAAAGATTCAACTCAGTAACTTTTGACAAATCTTCAACCTTTGTGACTTTCAGCAAAAGTTTTCTTGTAATATAGATAACATGATCTTGACTTGACAATCTTCTTGATGCACCAGTTGGCAAAGTTACTGTAAATAGAAAGAACGTACTTAAAATTTTGTCTTAAAATCTAGTTTCACAAATCTTTTTATTTTCATATTAGAAGAAGTGTCATTGTACATACAAAGACTTGAACCCTAAACAGACAACATTTTCATCATACTTATGCTACTATAGTCTTGAAAATATGAAGTTGGATGATCTTTAGGAACCGTCTCAAAAACTCACTTAATAAAATCGCTTCGTTCATGTCAATTTTCATCTCAGATGAAGTGTTATTGTGCATACTTTGTATGCACATTAACACTTTATCTGAGGTGAAAATGAAGCGATTTGTGAAGTGAATTAAAGCCAATTTTTGAGACAAACCCTTATCATTATTAAGGTTCGTCTTAAAAATTTGCTTTACTCGCTTCACAAATCATTTTATTTTGCTTTCACATAAAAAGTGTCTTGTACATACAAAGTATGCGCAAAGAAAATATTCTGAACGAAAATTGATATAAATACGAAGCAAATTTATAAAGCAAATGTTTGAGATGGTATCTGCTCTGAATAGTATATGATACAACTTGTGTGTCGTAAATGGTAAAATTACACTTCTCTTGAAGTAAAATAGTGAAAACATTTAAAAGAATGTATTTTTTGGACTATTTTTGTCTAATCTAGAATATAGAGACATCATCCAGACAGTTGAATAAGGGTTCGTCTCAAAAATTCGCTTTACAATAGAAAAGGGATAAAGCGAATTGTGAAACGAATTTAAGCGAAATTTTGAGACGAACCCTAAGACAGGTACTTTTAGAAATATTTGATACAAAAATGGCACTTTTACCACCATAATCCAAGATGCAGCATAAAATTGACTGATTCTTAAAAGCCTGGATTAGGGCCTGCTTAGGGCTCACCCCAAATATTTTCAAAGTATGCACAGTAGCACTTTCAATTGACAATTGAATTGAAAATTGTCGGGAATGAAGCGAATTTATAAAGCGAATTTTTGAGACAGTCCCTATGAAGCCCATATGAAAGTAGAACCCATATGTAAATAAGTGACCCTAGCCTAGCTCACATTTGTGGCATCCCAAGCGAAAAGGGACCGCTGCACCTTTACAGCGCTGTCTAAGACATCGGTATTGTGCTGTAGAGTACAGCACAA